>PVJH01021539.1:0-38386 GCA_004026705.1 Nesogale talazaci | reverse complement strand
TATCAAGCATCAAAGATCTAAAAAATATATCATTATAAGTGAGGGGGAGTTCAGATTGGGGACCCAAAGCCCATCAATAAGTGAAGAGACATCCTCTTACAGAGGGGTTGTAGTGAGGAGATGAGCCCATCTTGGTGCAGTGTAGTAGCAATGAAATGTTCTCAAATGCTCCCTCCCACGAGCTATCATTATCCCAATTCTGCCAGACAGATTTGGCTAGACCAGGGGATGCACATAGGAGTTGAAAACATGGAAATTTAGGATAGATAATCCCTTAAGACTACTGGGGAATGGTGACATGGGAGGGTGGAGGGATGGTGGAATAGAAAGGGGGAACAAATTTCTTGGATCTACATGTAACCTCCTCTCTGGGGTGGACAAAGGGGGCGGGGAGGAATGAGTGAAGTGACACATTAGACAGTGTAAGATATGAAGAGGTAATAACAATTTATAAGTTATTGGAAGTTCATGGACGAGGAGAAGTAGTAAGGGGAAATATGGGGAGTTGGAATTAAAAAAAAATAAAGAACCAGAGGAAAGAGGGGAAGAAGAGCTTATGCTGGAGGAGTTCAAGTAGATAACATAGGTGAATGTGGCAACATCTGTACAAATATGCTTAATACGAATGATATATTAAATGTTGTAAGAGCCCCCAATAAAATCTATATTAAAAAAAAGCTTGAAGTTAAATAAGCGGCCATCCAACAGTGAAATAACAAGCCCACATGGAAAAAGCACACCAGTCAGTACAATCATGAGGTGTCATCAAGACTGGGCAACAGACATCAGATGATTCACAACAATCATTAAACAAATAAATAAAAATACATTGATGAGAATGGATGGGGAGTTGGAGTGGAGACCCAAAGTCCATCTGTGGACAATGGAACATCCTCCACAAAGGGGTCACAGGGAGAGGATGAGTCAGTCAGGGTGAGTAAAGATGAGTCAATCAGGGTGCAGTAGATCACACAATATACCTCTGATTCCTCAAGACCTCCTC
Organism: Nesogale talazaci; assembly: GCA_004026705.1. Lineage (NCBI taxonomy): Eukaryota > Metazoa > Chordata > Mammalia > Afrosoricida > Tenrecidae > Nesogale > Nesogale talazaci. The sequence continues at coordinate 37,383 of PVJH01021539.1, read as the reverse complement.
ACCCCCACTATCATAACCCCTGTGCTGCTTCCCACGCTGGACTAGACAGGAGCATGTACATAGGTATAGGCAAGAGCTAAAACTCAGACACAGGAACAGGAAGGGGACAAGCAATACCAAAAGGGTAGGGGGAAGGAGGGAGGGGGGTACCAAACACAAGTAATGGTACAAAACCCCCTAACCCCATCCAGGGGAAGAACAGCAGAAACCAGAGGGGAAGCGAGACAGTGGTCAGTGAGAGTTTTGAAAATAATAACAATCTATAATTTATCAAAAGATCACAAGGGTTGGGAGGGGGCGGGGCTGGACATAAAAAGAGGAGCTGATCTCAAGGGATCAATGGAAAGTAAATGTATACAAAATAAAGATGGCAATATTTATACAAATGTATCAATATAGTTGATATATGGATTGCAACAAGAGTTGTAAGAAACCCCAATAAAATTATTTTTAAGTTGCTGAAGAACTAGTAACATCCTACCATTTTGTAAGGAAGCATATAAGCATTAACTATAAAGAAAGCCCCAGGAATATGAAATACCAACTGAAATATTTCAACAAGCTGCTGAAGCATTGGGAACACTTAGTGGTCTATGCAAGGAAATCTGGAAAACAGCTGCTTAACCAAGTGACTGGAAAAGGTTCATATTTCTGCCTAATTCAAAAAAAAATGGTAACCCAACAGAATGCTTAAAGTATAGAACAAACCCATTAATATCACATGAAAGTAAATTTTGCTGAAGATAGTTCAACAGAAGGTGGGCAGGGAGTTGCCAGAGGTTCAGGCCAGATCAGAAGAGGATGTGGAACAAAGTTTATCCTTACTGATGTCAGATGGATCTTGGCTAAAAGCAGAGAATATCAGAAAGATGTTTACTTGTGCTTTATTAATTATGTAAGTGAGATTGATTGTGTGGCCCACAAAGACTATGACAAGAACACTTAAATGAACTCATGCCAAACTTGTACATGGATCAAAGGGCAGATGTACAAAGGGAATATGGGAATACTGCATAATTTAAAACCAAGAAAAGTGTGCCTCTTGGTGTATCCTCTCACCATACTTATTCAATCTGCATGCTTAGTCAAGAATAAGAGAAGCTGAGTGAAATGATGAAGAATGTGGCATCAAGATTGGGAGAAAGCTTATTAACAATGACACAGTTTCACTTACTGAAAGTGAGGGGGACTTGAAGCACTTGCTGATGAAGATCAAAGATTGAAAGCTGCAATGTGGCTTACAATTCAAAACAAAGACAAATGAAATCCTCACAACTGGACCAATAGGTAACATCATGGAAAGTGAAGAAAAGATTGAAATTGTTAAGGATTTTACCATGCTTGGGTCCACAAGCATTGCCAGGGCAGCTGCGGTCAAGAGATCGAACAACATTGTGATGGGAAAATCTGCTGCACATGACTCTAATAGGTTTACCAATCCTGGGTGTCAGGTACCGAAAACCCGTCAACAATATAAAACAACTTCAAAAGGGTGATCCTCAAGAACATAGCACCTCTGAGATTAAACCTTAATATGAGCAAACAAAACAAAAATACAGAAAATGTTGAAAACCAGATCAGGTTCGGTGTCCATCAGAAGGGGGATCAACTGATCAAGCTTTAATTGTTCAAGTCAGGCTTAGCTCTTGGATCTTCTCTCGGCATGTCTCCATTGCCCCCTGTTTAGTAACCACACTTCTCTGATTGGATGTGACTTTGAGGGCTAAGGTGCACCTGATCCAAGCCAGGGTATTTTCAATCACCTCACACACATGCTAAAATTGCAAAATATATCAGGAAGACTGAAGTAAAATTGATGCCTTTGAAGTGTGATGATAGGTAAGTCAATTGGATATACTAAGGACAAGTGAGAGAAAGATGAGGAATTCTACTCTGATCAAGATAAAGACTTCGTGTTGGCCACCCACAGTGGCAGTTCTACCCTCTCATATAGGGTTGCCACGACTCAGAATTGTGTAGATACTGTAGGTGTTTGGGTTTGGTCAAAAATAATGCAATTTGTCTTGGAAGAAGCACAGCCAGAAGTTTCCTTAGACACGAAGATGGCAAGGCTCTGTCTCAATAATTTAGGGCAAGTTTCAGGAGGTACCAGTCCCTGGAAGAGAACACCGTACTTGATCGAGGCTCAGACAGTAAAGAACAAGGCCCTCAAGGAGCTGGGTTGACAATGTGAACATCACAGAGAACAGGGGACTCTTTCATTCTGTGTACAGAGTGGCTGTGAGTCAGAAGTGACTTCAATTCAGCCAGAGAACCAAGTGGCGACTTGATTGCCTGTATCCCACTGTACAGGCACTATTCCATTCTTCAAAGAAAGGCAGATGTCATGGTTTATTATGCTTCATTTATAGTATAACTTCTTTTCCCAAATTCTCTTTTTCAGAGAGTCTCCTACTTTCAAATAAGAACTTCTTTCATAACCCTGGAATTCCTGAGTCCAGATATTAAGGAACAGACTTTGAAAGACGACAGAGGGAAAGTGTCAGCATGGAAATGGCTTCGTCTGATTTCTGAAATATTTCACTAACACATTTAAATTTCTTTTTAAGTAATTCAGCCCTACAGAAAACCTCACCATTCATTAGTTCATGGAAATGGCAAATTTTGCCTTTTTCTCCTTGGGGCAGGGTGGGGGTTCTTTTAGGGTAACCCTTGGAGGTTCAAGGGCCCTAAGAGTGGCATGCATCCTTCCCTGCCCTCTGGTCTGCATTCCTATCATTCCTATCAAATTTAAACATAGCCACACAGGTCCAAGGAGCCTTGGTAGCTTGTTAGTTACACATTGGGTTCTGATCGAAAGATCAGTAGTTCAAAACCACCAGCCACTCCATGGGAGAAAGATGAGTCTCTTTGCTCCATAAACAGTTGCTGTCTCAGAAACTCTCACAGCAACAGCTCTACTTTGTCCTATAGGATCACTCTAGGACATCAGCATCGGCAGTGAGTTTTTTAGTTTTTGTTTTGCTTCTTTATTTTTTAAAACAGGGCCCACACATTTGTTATATACACTCTAGAAACTGGTAACACGAACCATACTTAAAAGGAACAAAATGATCTAAATCTCTTTCCAAAGAAAGACCAGGTAAGGGAATGCCATCGATGTTTTATGTTCAAGTAAATGCCAGACTCTGTCCAGGTAAAGATCCTCTCTCACTAACCAGTCCACTTACCTGAAGTCTTTTGAAAACGTGGGCTAGTGTTTTTGGAAGTTTCAGCATCTCTATCCTGAGAGTGGAAGCTTCTCTCGCCGCATTCGAACATGCACTGTTACAAATCTTACAACTACTTCAAACTATTCTAGCAAAAGGAGAAACAAAACAGAAATGAGGCTATGTAGTATGGTTTAATCATTTCCATCCATAAAATGGAATTCTTTGAAGTTGGTAATTACCTCACTTTTATATGACAGCAGTAGGAAACCACAAAATTAAAGGGTTTTGTCAGCATGCCAAGAAAAGGCACTAGCAGACAGTCTTCTAACCATGTTCTGCAAACACTGATCTGTGACTCCACTAGGGAATTATTTGTCTCTATAGAAGAGGTAAGGAAAGTAATACCTGACTCAGAGCCCCCCAGTTTATTGGGGGAGACCAGGTTCTATCAAGAGTACAGAAGTCTAAGATGCAATGATGAATGATATTGACTGAACTCTGAAAAGTGCAAACACTAAAGAAAATTTTACTCAGTGTGTGTCACCATTTTAGGATGGGTGCTGTTTTGTTTTTGTAAGAAAAAAATAAGTAGCAATTTTATACTTATTTTACTTAACTCAATTTAATAGGAACAAGTATCCACAGACCCAAGTTTTCTATATTTATCTGGGCCTCTGTGAGGGAGTCACCATAAGAACAGAGAATGAGCCTCATTTTCTTTGTCTTAATTTGCAAGTTGACAACGTCAACCATGCCTTTCCTATTGTTGCAGTAGCCAAGACTGACAATGCTCAGATTTCTATAATAATTATAAATTTGCTTTGTAAAAAAATTAAAGCAAAATTTTAAGCATCATCTGGGCAACAGTGATACAAAAATGTGGAGACTAGCAGTAATGACAATTATTTGTCTCATTTTAGTTATGCGATCTCCTCTTATCACTGTAAAGAAACTGCAAATGCTTGACATCATCCATCTGGGGAACCTTTCTCCATACCATTATCTGAATCATAATGATCAATTTATTTCTGGGACTCAGAATGGGGTCCTTTTTTAAAAGGCTGGACTGTCAACAATTTGTTTCCAAGGTACTAAGAAATCCCCTAGTGAATTGTACTGATGCTATTTATCATGCTTTCTAGGCTGCTGCTACATTCTGAGAACGCTCTGTTGGAACCTAGGTTTCTCTGTTGGAACCTCGACTTCCCAGTCATAAGAGCATTAATTAATATTTTAGTTATGTACTTTTTAATGGCATTTCTTCAATCATGCAGTTTTCTCTGAACTTAGGATGTTACAGAGAGAAATTTCTCTCTCCCTTCATGATGCTATAACTGATTATTAAAGGAGAAAGGAATGTAGAAAATTCACAAAACTGAAACAAATGATCAGCAAATATAGACAAACAGGTAACGTTTCCCATTGTAAAAAATAGCTCAAGTATGAGTATTCCTTTCTCTCTTCTCAAACTAGCAAAAAAATGATTTTCGTATTCAGTGAAGGCACGGATCTGATGAGGCAAGCTCTCTCTCTCACACCATTTGTGGAAGTATTGAGTGATGGAAACTTTCTATAAGTCTTCTATTCCCGTATAATAAATAAGGCCTTTAAGAGGCAGAATGTTCAAGCTACAGCAGAATCTGTTAACTTCCTTCTCATACTTGCTCTCTCTTTCAGCTTTAGGTAACTAAAGCGTTGGGCTTTAGCTGAGCCCAGAATAAATGCTATGTATCCCAGCTATCTGTTCAGCAAGATGTGGACTGACTGATTACATTCCAGCCAAATGGGTGTAACTGGAAAACTATAGATGAGATTAATTGAAATACTCAATGATTGGATTCCCAGAGTTTCCAACAATATCTAATCAAGAGTAAATTTTCATATCCTAGACATCCCCAAATTACTCAAGTTGAAATTCTATGATATGTACATTTCAATAACCTCTGACTGACATGCATGAAGTTAATTTTAGGACCAAATAAGTTATTTGCTTGGATAAAACTTAGTGAAGATCAATCTACTTCCCCGGTTGCTGCTGTTAGGTGTCATGGGATCAGTTTTTGAGTCAGCGAACCTGTGCACAACAGGGCTAAACACTGTTGTGGAATTCCCATTCTTTGGAAGTCTTTCCAGTGTGTTATTGGGGCAATTGCATCATCTCCTGTCATCTTGTGAAGGGGCGGGGTCTAGGCTGCCAATGAGGTTTCTGTGTGGGCGTGGCCTTCTCCTGAGGATTCTAGGAACTCCTGCCTTTGTCCCCGGAGGTGGGAGACACACTCTGCCTCATCTTCCTGCTGACAAGCTGCATGGACCTACATCGATGTAGCCAAAACCCTGCAACTGGAGGAGCCAGGTGGAGACCCAAACTAGCACTGAGGTGCCTCTACGACCACTGCATCCACAAGACTTTCCACCCACTGTTCTGTGATCTTCCTGCATTCAGCATCATTGCATGAGTGTGGGAATCTAAAGAGGAATTTATAGACTATTATTGATATATGGGGTCACATCAGAATGGTGGACTTGATCTGGATTGGGCTGGGATGTTTTCTTAATGTACAATTGCTCTTTGATACAAGGTTCTCTCTTACACACATAAGAGTGTCTATCCATTCACTTCTCTAGTCAATCCAGACCAACACAGTTATCATCAACATAATCAAATGCCTTTGCATACTCCTATAGAGAGATTAATAAAGAAAATTAAGACTTGAAAACTTTTATAGACTATCTTAGAAATGATGGAAATACTGGAAAGTCACCTTTCTACCTGAAGTTAGTGACTTTGAATGGAAACGTCACAATGATAGGGTCACTGCTAGAGAGAAGAAAGTGAAGCCTTCAGTGACTATTAATGTGTCATTGTAAATGACACCAAGAATTATGGCTCATCTAATAAAGTTATAACTTCACTGACACGAATCACATTCTCTAGGTTGTTAAAAAACAATCCTTACTAGCTATTTTAATAAGGACAAAAGCCTCAGGCATGAAATTGGATTTTCCACAACCTTCTGAGGCTCCTTTTAGCTATCATTCTAGTTGCTTGATTTCATAGAATAAACAGCTTATAAGTGCAAACAAGTAAGTGAAAATATATGTCGTTACACATGGGGGTGAGGGCACAAAGATTGTAGGTGGAAGGATAAGCAGGTGAGATGAAGACAGGTCTCAGATCTTTGCTCTTGTTCTGCCAATGTAGGCTGAGATTTCACATGACATCCAGGTACCTTTGACGAACAGATTTCACAAAAAAAAAGCCATTCCTAGTTTCTTGGGGAGAGTCATCTTTATGGTTTAAAATTCCATTTGAATAGAAAAAATGTTAATAGGTAAGTAATTTTCCTTTTGTTTGTTACAGAAAATCTAGATTTTCTGTGAAATTATAATACATGAAAACTACATGAGCAATCTACATAGTTTTATTTAAAGGACGTTTCATGTGACTCTTTAATCAAGATCTTCACTCCTACTCCAAACCTCCAACTACAGTTTTTCTTTCTTATCATTTGAATTGTCAAATTTTCAGCTTCCTGGCAGAGGAGCATTTTCAGAGTCAACCTTGCCTAACTTAAAAAGGGACTTGTTTTCATTTGCTTCAGTTTCAACCTGAACTTGCATATGAGTACATGAGGGTCTGTTCCACCATCGACCACTGACCTTACTGTTAGCTGTGAGATGTCATCAGTTTGATTTCTGTGTGTTCCATTTGGAGAAGCCCATGTGTCCAGTCCTGCTTTTTGTTATTGAAAATAAAAAGTATTTTCAATGAAGTCATTGATCCTGCCAGAGTCTTTCATGTGATCTCCAGATTCATTTCAATCACCAAAACCACATTTTCCCAACCATGACTCCTTTCTCTTTGTTTCCAACATTTGCATTCCAATTGTCATTCATTATCTATGCATCTAGATTGTACATCTGATCAACTTGATGAAGATCAAGCAGCCTTCAGTATGCAGTATGCGTTGCAACTCAATGGAAAGAAAACAGAACCCCTGGGAGTCTGAACTGCCTCAATGGCACTAACAGGAACAACAAGATTTGAGAGGGAGTAAGAATCGCGCCAGCATTAAGAATAGTCAAAAATAGGGTTCCCTTCAACTGTGAGTTCACTCTGTGGGCAATCTCTGTTTCTGAAGGGAGCAGAGGGTGCCCAGGCTCTGAGCATATGTGGTCCAGGTAAAATTGCCCAAGATTCCATTAATGCTGGCATCTCTCTCTCCCCCTTGATCATCAAAAGCACTTGGTCTCCTGGTTGCATAAGTTATTAGTAATTTAATATCTCTGTGAAAGTAAGAATGTCTTTACAGATTACTAATTCACTAGGCTTTGTGATTTCTGTGTTGTTTCTGATAACTGGGTGGCACCCCATCGCGATATGTCAAATTAGGGTGTGTTTCCTGGCATGGAACCATTGGCATGATGGCATTGCCCAGGTTGCTGTGTCTGAACATTGGACACATTTCATTTTTGCTTTCATTGGTGGTAAAATAAATATAGCATACAACTGATCCTTTCAACCATTTTCAGCTGTACAATCCAGCAGCATACATCACTCATGGTCCTTTTATTATTTTGAATTTTGTTGTTCTATTCTCTCTCCCCTACCCCCACCCCTCGATGTTTCATTGTGACCCTGATCAGAGCAACCCACATAGTTTTTCTGATCTCAGGAGAGTGGAGGCTTTGGTTTCTGTGGTCCACTAGTTCTTTAGATGGATTGTTTCCTTAAGCCTTTGGGTTTTTTCACTCTTCTTAGATGAGTCTTGAAAGCCTTTAGTATCTTAGTTGCTACTCATCAAAGTAAGATGCAGAGCATTCCCTTATGGACTACATTGTGCCAGCTGAAGCATATGTTTGTGGTCTTAAATCCTCCCAGTCCAGTTACTTGTTTCCTCAAGGTTTGGGGTGATGATGGAAAAGTTTTCAGAACACTGTACTTGTATGCTCTACTATAGTCTTAGACAGATTTGCAGCGTGCATACACTTATTACTCTCTGAAAAAGCTATTATATGTACAATGAGTATGCTTCAATTTCTCTTCCCACATCTGTGCAGCATTCATGTCTACCTATGTGTCTACTTATGGATATTATTATTATTGTATGGTTACAATAATAATAACCCATTGCCTTCTTGAGTAGATTCCTCCTCATAGTAAGTGACTTACCCTCTGGGTTCCAGACCACAAATTCAGCAGTTCAAAATCACCACCTGTTCTGAGGGAGAAAGAGCAGACTTTTTATTCCTGTAAAGATTTACCATCGGGCTGAGTCCCGGTGGCGTAGTGGTTGTGCGCAGGACTGCGGCCCACTGGGATGGAGGTTCAATTCCAGCTCCAAGGAGCAAAGGCTGGGCCTCCTACTCCCACCACCTGAGGACAGTGATGCTCTCCCCCCCCCCCAAAAAAAAAGATTTACCATCTCTGAAACCCATGAGGGCAGTTCTACTCTGCTCCATACAGTCACAATGAGTAGGATGGGGCAGGGAATACTATTTGCCTTTCTTGTCATTTCACTCTGAGCATCTCCTGGTGTCTCCTATGTCTTGGTCATATTGTGCTGTCCTCCTTATTATATATTGCCTTTATATCCTTTGTCTTAGTCATATTTGAACCCCTCTCTTATTGTATATTACCTTTCTTTTTCACGCAACTTAATATGTACCTGACATACAAGTGGTATTTTTTACCTTGTGGAATGGGGAAACTGACCGATTCTTTTTGTTAGAGTCCTTTACACCTTCTTTGCATGATCCTACCCAATCAGTGGGTGGCAATTACAGAGATGATGGATTTAAGTGTGATAACACATAACTTTCATTCCCTGCTACTGCTGTTGGGTACACACAAGGATGCTTCAAATACTCTGTGGATAAATTCCACGATCTTTTTATTCCACTTTGGTACAAACTTTTAAAAGCCTATGTGCACAACTTTTTATCAAAAAGAACCTTTTCAATCATTATCTTTCTTCTATCTCTTGCAATGGCTTCTGAATTTAAAACCTCTTTTTGTCTTATAACAGTATGGTCACCCCGCTCTCATCTTGTTTGCTTCCTGGTTGCATTTTCTCCAACTTTCTTTCTTTTTTTCATTAATTGGAGTTTAATATAGATAACGTGTCATTTCCATGTCTTCAATCCGTGTCCTTGAGCGAGTGCTAGTGGTGGAGCGGTTCCACATCAGCTGCCGGATGCAAGGCCAGCAGTTCTACGTGCCAGCAGCTCTTTGGCAGAAAGATGGGGCTTTCGAGCTTGTGAAAAGTTAGTCTTGGGCACTCACAGAGACAGCGTACCCTGTGCGGTAGAGCTGCTATGAGTTGGCCTCGGCTCGATGACAGGAAGGTTTTGATTTGTGTGTGCCCTTCTGTCTAAGCTCTGTTTCTTGTGGGGAGGGAAAAAAAATGGGAGATTTTGTTTTGTTTTTTAAAGATCTCTTTTGCCCCTCTGCCTTTTTGCAAAGGGCATGAGGCCACTTGGATGTAAGGTTATTGCTGAAAATAGGGTCTCATCATCACTCATCTTGCTAGTGGCATAGTAGGATATCATCTGATTTCCAAGTGACATGTCCGGGAGCACCAGCACCAACTGCTTCATGGAAAAAAGATGCTTGAGACTGCTCCACCCAGACTCACAAGCCCCACAGGAGCACAGAGAGGCAGGCTTCTTCTTACAAACACTGGATAGCATTCTTATCGTTGGTTTGTGCTGGTTCAGTTGGTAACAAGGAATTAACAAAAGTTCCTCATTTTTACCAGTCTCTTTAATGATCAAACACACATTTTCATAGTAGAGTTGTACGTTCTTTCAGAAGAATAAATCATTATGCATTTCAAACTGCACACCAACTCATGCAATAAAGAAACACCCTCCCAATCCAATTGTGGCTTATTTGGGGAATAAAAGCTAAATTTTATGGACCTCTCCTTACAGAAGGATCACGAGGAAGAGCTAAGTCAGATGGGGTGCAGTATAGAACCGTTGAAACACACAACTTTCCTCTAGTTCTTTAATGCTTCTGCCCCCCACTGTCATGACCCCAATTCTACCTTACAAATCCGTCTAGACCAAAGCATGTACAGTGGTACAGATGAGAGTTCAGAGCACAGGGAATCCAGGACATATAAACCCCTCAGGATCAATAATGAGATACCAGGAGGATAAGTGGAAGGTTCAATGGTGGGGGGTGGGGATAACCGATCACAATGATCTACATATAACTCCTTCCCAGGCGGACAGACAACAGAAAAGTGGGTGAAGGGAGACAGTGGCAAGGGTAATACAAGAAAAAAAGTTATAGATGATGAAGGGTTCATGAGGGAGGGAGGCTGGGGGAGGGAGAAAATGAGCTGATACCAAGGACTCATGTAGAAAAAATGTTTTGAAAATGATGATAGCAACAAATGTACAAATGTGCTTCACACAATGCATAGCTGTATGGATTGTGATAAGAGCTGTAAGAGGCCCCAGTAAAAAGATTTTTTAGAAGCTAAACTTTAATCTCATGTTGCATAGATTTTAATTTATAGTTACTAGCCACACAGTTTAAATATGATGTGAGATTTCACCTGTGGAGCAAAATGCAGAATAAAGCTTCTTGTAAATAATAATAATCTTGGGAATATAAACTAAATAAAACATTTTAAAATATCAAGGAGAAAAGTCTTATCTTTTCTAACCCCTTCTTAACTTCCAAAGCACACCTCAAGAAATTAATGGGTATGTATGATTCATTAGGAGCCTTTGATGAGACTGAAAGGATTTTCAAACAGATTAAAAAACAATGTATACAGATTCAACTCAATCAGGGTAATAAAAGAGTGAGGCAGGACATTCAAATTAGAGGAGAGATATGCAAATAATCTTTCCAGTGCCAAGTCTTTCCTTGAGTGAACCTTTAGAATCAGACAGTGTACAATATGACAAAATAATAATAATTTATAAATTATCCAGGGTTCATGAGGGTGGGAGGCTGCAAAAGGGGAAAAGTGAGCTGATGTCAAGGGCTGAAGTAGAAAGAAAATGTTTTCAGAATGATGATGGCAACAAATGTACAAATGTGCTTTGCATATATTGACTATATGTATGGATTGTGATAAGAGTTGTATGAGCCCCCAATAAAAATTTTTAAAAAATAATAAACTCCCAAAACCACTTCCCAAGAAGTCCAGGAAGAAAATATGACTCTCATCTGTCCCTTGTAACTGGAATCTAGGCGTGCAATGGGCAGTGGGGATTGCTCTGCTGGTTCAGACCCTTAGAAAGCGCGTTTGGGAAAGAAAAAAAAAAGAAATGGTGTTTGGGAAGACAAGGATTGGGGAGTCTCTGCTCCCCAGTCTGGCCTTATTAATTCCAGTCTGTTTGCAAGAGCTAGGGAAAGCTTCTTGCTCCAACTGACTCCATTTTTTCAGAGGAATCTAAACGCAGCACAGATCTTAGGTCTCTTAAAGTAACACTGACAAAACGAAAACCTCATTCACTGTCATGGTTAATTCTGACTTATAACGCCCCTATAAGACAGTAGAACTGCCCACTCCTTGGGTTTCTGAGAAGCTAAGCCATTACGGGCATAGACAGTCTCATCTTTCTTCCTAGGAGCTGGTGTCTTCAAACTGCTGACTCTGTGATGAACAGCTCACCGAATAACCCACCATACCACGCAGGCTCTTCACTGACCCTCACCGCCAATCACTGCCCCATGAGTTGACACTGACCCATAGTGACCATCCAGTCATAGGAAGAAAATTAAAATGCAACTACCAAATGGATTTTTTGGCAATCAAAAATAATAGCTTTTCCTTTCCTTCTTTGAAGATAGCTAAATCGTGAACATTTTCACAATCAAATCAACAGATAAACCTTATCACCACATTTAACGCCCCCCCCCAAGGAGCTATCACCAATACTATAGCTGCAAATATGATTGCAAACTGTCAAGTGTAGCTTTCACCAGAATTGCCCATGTAACCCTAACATAAGGGGAGGGAAGTAGACTCAGGTAAAGTTGGGACACCCTGTATTATTGGGCCATGCTTGTGATGGGAGTCAGTTATTTTTGTCAAAACACTCACACCACTCATACAAGATCTTGTGAGGGGCTGTTGAGTCGATTCTGACACATAGAAATCCTATGAACAAAAAAATGAAACACCACACAGTCCCATGCTTCTCATCTTTGAACCCATTGTTGCAGTCACTGAGTCAACCATCTCGTTGAGGGACTTCCTGTGTTTCACTGAGCCTCCACTTTACCAAGCACAGTATCTTATTCCAGGGATTAGGCTCTCCTGCTAATATGTCCCAAGTATGTGAGACCACATCTCACCATCCTTGCCTCTAAGAAGTATTCTGAGTATATACCTTCCAAGACATATCTCTTTGTTCTTTTGGCATTCCATGGTACTTTTAATGTTGTGCGCCAGCATGAGAACTCAAGTGCATTGATTCTTCTTCAGTTTTCCTGATAAGCAATACAACTCGGGACCTTGATGATAATCTGTTCTACAAGGAGCATAGAGATGCAATGTAGTGAGAGTTCTGAATCAACTTATCCCATAAGAAATAAATGAAAATGAATTAATCCATTCTCGACCACTAAATTTTTAACCTAACCTTGCCTTTTTATACAAAACATTACACAGAAATTTCAAAGTAAATAAGTTCAGAGTTGAACAATATACTTTAAATAAGAAACGCAACATTTAAGACAATTTTAACAACCACAGTATGGACCATACATTGAGATTGATGAGGATCTGGAATTCAAGTGCATTGATTTCTCTTTGGTGTTCTTTTTTCAATGACCAATTTTTGACACAGATGTGAAGAGGAAGTATGGAGAGAAAATAATTCTTTGGAAGGGGAACCCCCTTCCATAAAAGTCAACCGGTAGCTGCTTTGCAATTTTTCCCCTTCTTTGTCTTTTTTCACTAGGACATGGCTGGCTTTGTCTTAAGGAAAAAAAATCTGTCTAATGTGGTCTGCTGTTGACATTTCCTTATCTGTTTTCTCAAAGGATTTACTAAATTATTGTCAACAATATCGATAACCTGGTTAACCATTTCCTTATCATGATTCTTTCAAAAATCTCTGTCTTAGGACTCATGTTTTTTTTTTTTTAATCTAGAAACAGTACAAAAACTAAGAAAATTATAACAAAATGCTTGGAACACAGTCGCAAAAGGTTTAAATAACATGTACCAGCAACACCAACTAATGCCAAGTGATCGAACTGCTTTTGTTTACAAAAATCACATCTTTCAGGTTTGATTCTGAAATTTTGTTAGTGCTTCCAAGCACGTGAACATCTGATTATGTCGAGTAGTGATGCAGTCTAGTACTGGGGTTCTACTGTATAAAGCTTCTTGATAAAAAGCTTTTTCTTACATATATATGACTGTCATTCAATTTGAAAAGTTAGTGGAATTAAAAGATGCTAGTTTTTTCCTCACTGTCTGAAGTCAGCTCATACACACACACACACACACACACACACACACACTCACTCACACACTATAAAAAAACAAAATCAATTCAACTCCATTGTGATCCCAGGCATGCCAGAGCAGGAGGGGATCCACAAGCCTCTTCAATGCCTGGGTTTTTTTTTTTTTTTTGGTGTGTGTTTTTTCGTTCCAGAAAACAGTAAGAAGAACAACAGCAAAACTGTATTGTTTGTGTCACCAACGCACTCTCATATATTGATTATGAAGATAGAGGAGAAGAGCCCCCTCAGGTTCCCAGGGTTGTATGTCTGCAGGGAAGCCGAGCACCACATTTTCCTCTCCTGGAGCAGCTGCTGGTTGAAGCTGTGTTGTAACAACAAGGCCTCCCATCTACGGATCAGATCTATTGCCAAAAAAGACTCAGTTTTGTTTGGATCAGTACACTGCTGTCCATGAGGCAACCAACAGGTCAGAATGTTTTCTTTTCAATCACGCTGTAAAGGAAAATACCAGACAAGCCACCAACATAGCCCACTTATTTGGGGTGAAACTCGTTTTTTTTACTTGTTTCAGTTTGGAAGTAGCTTGCTGCAAGGGAGTGGAGACCAGCATGCTCACATCTCTGAGTAAACAGAAACACACTCTGCTCCTTAAATGAACGATGAAGTTAAAATGTATATTTTCAAAGTATGTGGAATATTTATACCAGGATCAATTTGAAAATTTAATTAGCATAATCTTAGTGTCAATGATTTAATTTCAGGAACTAGCTATAAGTGCTAATATGTGCCTATTTTTAGTTATGTCTTTTTCTCTCATTACCACTGTAAATTAGCTTTGAATATTTGTTATGACCCATATACTGAGTTTCTCCATATACTGAACTGAACCACAACTATCAATTATTACCTTGACTCAATGAGGAGCCTATTTTCAACAAGCTAAAATACCAGTAGTTTAAATATTTCCAAGACACTAAGGAAACCCAATTATTTGTTCTAATGATATTTTCCCTTCTTTCTGCTTTGTTCCTATAACCACTCAAACTACTATATGAATCTTTTCTAAGTCATAAGAAAATTATGTTAAAATATTATTTGCTTCTCAAAAGTGTTTCCTCTACATAAGAATGTCCTATAAATTCTGGACATTTATAATCCAGATAATATGAGTATTTCCAAATTGGTAAACCAACCAATAAAGTCAAAGATTAAGAATTTTAAGATTCAGGTCAGCTTTTTTTATCTGAAATGATCAATCATGCAAACAAGATGCAAGCCTAAAATTTATTAAGAACATCAATCTAAAAGATGTAATAGGAAAATAGATATCTCAGTTGAAAACAGGAAGTTATTGATTAACTTAACAGTGATTACCATATTGGGGGGGGCCATAGAACATACTTTTTCCCTCTGAAAGTGGGGGAAAAACAAGGGTGTCTCTTATGGTCTGAAGGTGTTATACCCCAGAACATGTTAGTGTACTGGTACTCTTTGGTTCAGAATATTTTTTTCTTGTTTTCCTGCTCTAAAAACTGGATGTATCATATGGCCAGGTGTGCCTTATGGTCTGAAAAATATGATAATATAAAGCACAAGTATATAGCCATAATATCAGAAAATATCAGAACATAATTTTAAAGAAATAAAATTTTTGTAAAGAAGATGATATATACCAATGATCAAATAGCCAAACATTTTAAGACTTGATCTTAGCCATCAGTGAATCACACTGAAAAACCAATGTTTGCTATATTCGTATTGTAAAGAATTCTGATCAGTGGGTGCTTTATCTATTTTGGGGGGCATTACCGCCCTCTGGTGGTCATGGGAGCTACCTAGCCTTGCTCCTAGAGAGCTGCTGCTGGATTTGAACCGTCAAGCCCATGGATCGCAGTCCCGTACTCAACCACTACACCTCTGGGGCTTAGCCCGCTTTGTCTATTTTTTAAAAACCATTTTATTTGAAGCTCATACAACTCTTATCACAATCCATACGTACATCAATTGTGTCAAGCACATTTGTACATTTGTTGCCATCATCATTCTCAAAACATTTCCCTTCTACTTGAGCCCTGGGTATCAGCTCACTTTCCCCTCTCCCAGCCTCCCTCCCACATCAACCCTGGATAATTTATAATTTTTTTCATGTATTACCCTGACCACTGTCTCCCTTCACCCACTTTTCCGTTACCTGTGCCCCTGAGAGGAAGTCATATGTAGGTCATTGTAATCAGTTCCCCCTTTCTCCCCACATCCCCTCCCCCTCCCCTTCCTAGTATTGCTACTAACATTATTGGTCAAAAGGGCTTTATCTGTCCTGAATTCCATTTCCAGCTTTTATCTGTACCAGTGTACATCCCCTGGTCTAGCCGGACTTATAAAATAGGATTAGGCTCATGATAGTGGGGGAGGGGGGGCGCGAGGAAAGCATTAAAGAACTAGAAGAAAGTTGTATATTTCATTGGTGCTATAATGCACCCTGACTGGCTCATCTCCTCTTTGTGAACCTTCTGTAAGGGGCTGTCCTGTTGCCTACAGATAGACTTTGGGTCTCCACTACACACTCCTCCTCATTCACAGTCATATAACTTTTAGTCCTTTGATTCCTGACAGCTGATCCTATCAACGGCTCATTATCACACTGGCTGGTGTGCTTCTTTCATGTGGGCACTGTTGCTTCTCAGTTAGATGGCCACTTGTTTATCTTCAAGTCTTTAAGATTCCAGATGCTATAGGCTTTGATATAGCCAGGCACCCTCAGCTTTTTTCACCACATTTGCTTATGCATGACTTCAGCGATCATGTCAGAAAGGTGAGCATCATGGAATGCCAGTTTAGTATACCAAAGTGTTCTTCCATTGAGGGATCACTTGAGTAGAGGCCCAGTGTTCATCTGCTCCCTTCATACTAAACTCATACTAAGCACATAGATATACTTTCCCATCATATATAAATATATATATATGCACATGCCAGTATTTAGACCTCTACAAATGCCTTTTGCCTCCTAGTTCTTCCCTCTATTTCCTTTTACTTTCCTCATGTCCCACTATCATGTTCATCCTTCATTGTGGGATTATAAAAAGATTTCACCCAAGTTGTCTCCCCCAGATATATGCCAAACTTAACTGCTTGCAACATATGGTAAATGATTGTCAAGTTATCTCCCTGAAGACTCTAGCCACCCAGAGAGGGCAGATACCATAGTTGCTCACACAATGAGCAGGGCTCACTCCTTGCTGTTTGAGGACAATGAATTGCCTCCCCTGAAAGCTTAGGTTAAATAAAGTCTCTAGCTCGAGGAAGATCTAGGTTTAGACTAGGATCTAGGATCCTAGGATCTAGGATCTAGGTTTAGACATGAATCTAGATCCACCCATCTCGGCACACTGTATATACCCTTTCCTGTGATGTCATTAAGGCGCCTGCACATCCCTAAAAAGGTTTAAAAGCTGTGGTTAGCAAAAAATAAATCTCTCTCTCTCTCTTTCTCTCTCTCTCTCTCTCCACATGGGCCATCAAGGAGGCTGAGGTGAGCATGCTACTGTGAAATGTGTCTCACTCCATTATTTCTATCTCATATTTTTTATGGCCTTGCTATAATCTTTACTTATTATCACTGGACAATTGCGCCTACCAGACCCATGATGATGTTTTAGGAGCCGGTCCCCTGCCACCTCATTTGGGTTTCAGTTATTCCTCTCAGTTACATGGTCCTCGATCAAACCTACCAGACTACCTACACGCTCTTCGCCATTGATTTTGGATCACTTGTTGTTCCCTTGTCCCTGAGTTTAGTAACACCCACTTCCTTCTCCCCTACCTTATCCACCCCCCACTTCTCCCTCTCCCATGTCCCTCTGGAACTGTAAACCATGGGTCCCATTGTTTTCTCCTCCAAATTTTTTATCCTGCCTATTTTATCTAGATAGACCTGCAGAGATAATAATATTCACAAAAACAAGACACCAAGACAAAGGAACAAAAGAAAACAAAACAACAATGAAAATCAATGACAAAAAGAAAAGAAAAGCCTGCAAATAGTTCTATGTCTGTTTATTGACCTTTAAGAGTGTTTTCTGGTCAAGTCTGATGGGGTACCATGCTCTGGCCCCAAAGTCTATTTTTGGCATTCTATGAGGACTTCATTGCTCTGTTCCCTTTGTTGTTCTGTTGCATGCCCTTCTGGTTCACCTCAGTGTGGCGGGGTCAGATTGGGTGTAATTCCCACACTGTGTCTCCAGTGTTGTCCCCCATAATGCTATGAGTCATTGAGGGATATCACATCTAATAGTGGGGCCAGTCCTATGGTCCTCTCTCTGCATTGACTGCTCTGAGCAAGAATATTGTCCTCAGGACTTGGTGGGCAAGGATGTGTTCCACTCTCTCTCCCTCGACCTTCATTTGATCCTGTGTGCTCTAATCAGACATGTCCATTCCTCTAAGTTGTAGCTTCAGTGCTGTCCTCTGAATTAATTTTTCTATGGGGCGGGTGGGCTGTCCACATAATTGGAATTGGGGCCAGAGATCCTCAGATCTCTTGCTTTTTATATTATTTCAGAAAGCTTTTCTAAATATTAAAGCTTGTATGTTAAAATTCTGACCTTCATTGATGAAATCTTACGACATCTAGAGGCTTTGAGCTGGAAAACTATGATGAAGACTTATGTAAATATCACATTAGCATAGTAAATAACCACCATTTATTTTGCATGGAACACATGTTTATTCAATTTAAGAAAGAGATCACTGATATTACCCTGTACTAATTTCAGGATATAGAAGGCATAAGATGGATCGTGTGGAAAAGATTTGTATTTTAAAGGATGAATGCTTTTGCTGGTGGAAAAATAAATTATTTTCATAAGTAATTAAATTCACAAAAGAGAATGACCTCATAGCATTTGATTATAATTTTAAAAAATAAGATCCATATTACTTTCATTTAACATTTATCTCATACTTTACACATTCTACCTTCTTTTTCTGATTAGTAGGCATGTGCAGTTCTTTCTGCTTATCTTGCATCTTACTTTACCAGCACAAGAAAGTTTTGAGAGCTTCTCTCTTTCCAAATCATTTAGATTTGCTCTACTTTGTTGAGTCATCAGGGTTTGAAAAAAGTTTATTAACAACCTACTTATTAACAACTTCTTACATCCAAGCACACCACTGTGTTTGCTGAGATCAATGAGGCTTTCAAACACTTTCTGAGGAATATGATAGAAGATCACCTCCCAAAATGGCTACAACTCATTTAAAAGAAAACAAAAATCCTTCCAATGGCCTCAATTGAAAATTAGGTATAGACAAAAGTTTGAAGCTCTTGATTGTTTCATCTTGCATTGATCCCCAAACAACATTCATGAAAGCAGCAGTGAAAAAAAAATACTAATGCATCTCCTTAGGCAAATCTGCTACAGAATTTATCATGAAACACAATGCTCTCTGTAATAAAAATAAAATTGATCCACCTCAAGGAATCCCCTCAATACAATTATTGCTCAAATTTATCTACCAACCACAAAAGAAATGGAATATCTCTCCCAATGACTTCAGTTGGAAATTGATCAAACAGGTGATCAAGATGCACTGATAGTGATTGGTGATTGGAATGCATAAGTTTGAAACAGAGGAAGAAACCATATTTGGAAAATAAATACTCTGTGATAGAAAAGCTGGACATAACATGATACAACTCTGCAAATCTTAAAAATGCGTTTGACACAACAGATGGATGGGTGGATTGTGATAAGAGTTGTATGAGCCCCTAATAAAATGATTTTTACAAAGGAGAGTTTTGAAAATCCAACAACTTCTTCATCGCAAATACATTTTGAACAACACAAATGGCAACTTATACATGGGACTTTCCCAGATGGAATACACAAAAATCAAATTGCCTACATCTGTAAGATGACATGATGGAAAAGCTCAATATCACAGTAAAAACAGACCAGAAGCTGGCTGTAGAAGAGACCGTGAATTGTTGATTTATAGGCTCAGCATAAAGGAAAGGGAAATAAAAGCAAGTCCACAAGAGCCGAGATCACAGCCTTGACTCTCTGTGTCCTTAAGTGTGAGAACATCCCAAGAACAGAGCTGACGCATTGAACACGAATGACAGAAGTGCTGCTGAGCTTCAGGAGAACATCAAGAACATAATTGATGTAGAAAGCAAAAGGTCATTAAAAAGCCAGGAAAGGAAAAACAGATCAAAGTGGATGTCACAAGTGACACGGAAATTTGCTCTTACGCAATGGTTGTTGTGTTAGTCTGGGTTGACTAAAGAAAAAAATCCAGGATATATATATATACATATATACATATATATATATATCCAGGAGATATATATATTCCAGGAGATATATATATATTTGAGAGCTTTATATCAAAGAGTAATTGTATATTAATAAAATATCCCAGCCAAGTCCAGTTCAAGTCCGTAAGTCTATAAATACCAGCCTATATGTCCAATACCAGCCTATAAATTCCTCTTCAGACTCACACCACACACACAATGACATTGAATGCAGGAAAACCACAGGCCAGTGGGCGGGAAATCTTCTGGTTCTGGTGATGGAAGAAGCATCTCCATGCTGGCATGGGTCTCCACGTGGATTCTCCAGCTCCAGGGCCCTGGCTTCATCAGTGTAGCTCCATATGGCTTGTCACCAGGGAGATGAAGCAGAGAGAGTGTTTGTCTCCAAGGAGGAAGACAGAAGTTCCCAGGATTCTCAGGAAAAGTCCATCCCCGCACAGAGTCCCATTGACTATGACCAGATTGACAGGCTAGACTCCACCCTCTTAATCTATTTAACAAGTTGACATAAAACTATGTAACTACCAGAGTAGTCCAGCACATGGAATAATGCAGTCAAAGAGCCGAATAAAAGATTTCAAAGGACAGCTCAAGAAGACAAAGCTGAGTATTATAAGAAAATCTGCAAAGACAAAGATGCCGAGGAAGATGGGAAGAATAAACAGTTTCAGTGTACCCGAAAGAACTAGTTGACCGGCTACCATTTCAGAAGGTAGTATATGACCAAGAGTCAGTAGTTCTGAAGTAAAAAATCCAAGCTGCACTGAGAGCAATAGCTGAAAACAAACATTCAGCATTGATGGAATATCAACTGAAACGTTTCCACAAGCGGATGAAACATGGGAAGTACTCACCTGTGCCAGGAAAATTCAAAGACAGTTATTTGCCAAATGACTAGAAATGGTCCATGTTTTCACCTATTTCAAAGAAAGGTGACCCAGCAGAAGGCTCAAAGTACAGAATTTTGCTCATGATCATCTAACAGTGTCTGCCGCAGTGCATTAACAGGAAATTGCCAACACTGTGGGTCAGAGTTAGAAGGGGACCTGGAACAAGACATATCACTGTTAATGTCAGCTAGATCTTGGCTGAAAGCAGAGACTACCAGAAAGATAACTATTTGTGTTTTATTGAGTATGTTAGGGTACTGGACTGTGTGGATCATAAAAATCTGTAGATAATTTAAGATGAGAATTCCATAACACTTTAGTGTGCTTTTGTAAAATTTGCACATGTGCAAACAGAACAAGGGGAAAATACCTGGTTTGAAATCATTAAAGGTGCAAATCATAATTACATACTCATAATATTTATTCAATCTGTATGTTAGACAAATAAGCAGAGAAGTTGAACTATATCAAGAAAAATTATTAACTTATTAACAACCTGCCATATGCATTTGACACAGTCTTGCTTGTTGCAGGGACGAGAACCTGAAATATGTGCTGATGAAGATCACAGATTGCAACCTTCAATAACGAAGACAAAAATCATTACAACTGTACCAATAGGTAACATCATGATACATGGAGAAAAGATTGAAGTTGTCAGGGACTTTGTTTTGCTTAGATACACAATCAATGCTCATGGAAGCAGTAGTCAAGGACTCAAAAATCACCTCGTATTCAGTAAATCTAGTGCACATGTCCTCTTTAGAGTACCAAAAAGTAAGGATGTTCCATTAAGAACAACAGTGAACTTGACCCAAGCTACGGTATTTTCCATTGCCTCTTATGCAAGTGAAAGCAATTAGTATAACCAAAGAAGAATGGATGCATGTGAATTGTAGGGCTGGAGAAAAATAGTGACAGTACCATGGATTGTTAGGAGAACAAACTGATCTCTTTTGTAAGAAGCAAAGCCAGAGAGCTCCTTAGAGCAGAGACTGGCAAAATTTTGGGATAGAAGAGCCTATCCTATCCCCCACAACAATCTAAAAACTACTCAAGAGTCAAAAGTATATTTTGCAAACTAAGGAAATCATCATTCTCTAAATAATAGCCTTTAAAATTTTTTCAGATAAGAACTAGAAACATAGGAAATCCAGGACATATGATCCCTTCAGGGCCAGTGGTGACAGTGGTGATACCAGGAGGGTGGAAGAAAGGTGAATCAAAAGGGGGATATGATTATCATGTTCTATGTATAACCTCCTCCCTGGGGTACCAATGAGAGGCAAATGGTGAAGGGAGACATTGGGAAGTGTAAAATATGACAAAATAATAATAATTTATAAATTATCAAGGGTTCATGAGGGAGGGGGGAGCAGACAGGGAGGAGAAAAATGAGGAGACGATACCAAGGGCTTAAGTAGAAAGCAAATGTTTTGAGAATGATGAGAGCAACAAATGTACAAAGGTGTTTGACACACAATGGATGGACGGATAGATTGTGTTAAGAGTTATATGAGCTCCCAATAAAATGCTTTTTTAAAAAACGTATAAATGAAACTAGGATAGTTTTGTTTTTCATTTCAGTTTTACTTCAGAGTCACATATACTTACTGGAAAAAAGCTGAATATGATTTGAGAGTCAGAGTTTGCAGACCTGAATTTCAGCGGCAAGCATAATAGGACTTCATCTTATGTACGGAGGACCTGTTTTCAAGATACAACAGGCCCTGGAGAAGGACGTTGATTTTGGGAAAGTAGAGGGGTGGCAAAAAAGAAGAAGGCCTTCGAGGAGATGGATGGACACAATGGCTGCACCAATGGTATCAGGAATGATTGTCAGGTTGGAACAGGACTCAACGGTTGCCTTGTGAGGTACTTATATAATCTGGTGTTGATTTGAGGAATCAGAGAGAAGGGGTGGAATCTAGCCTGTCATTCAGGTAGTAGATTGATGACCTCATTTGGGGGGCGCTAGGGAGATAATAGCTCTCTGGAAGCAGGACACATGCTCACTCCCTGTGAGACAACTCTGTGAAAAAGACACATGGAGAGAGGCTGATGGAGTCAAATCTCTGGAGCCAGAATAGCCATGTGGGGAGCCATGCCAACACTGAAATGCTTACATCACTACTGGATCCACAAGACTTCTATATAAATCATGTTAAGTGTTTTTTCCAATGGAACATTGTCCCACCTGGCTGACCTACCAGTGGACACGATATCACCTTCTCCACAACTCCAGTAATGTTCTTTAAGTACAATTTTACATGTGTTGCCATCATCATCTTCAAAACATTTTCTTTTTACTTGAGCTCTTGGCATCAGCTCCTCATTTTTCCCTCCCTCCATCACGAACCCTTGATAATTTATAAACTATTGTTGTTTTTTCATGTCTTATACTGACCACTCTCTCCCTTCACCAACTTTCCTGTTGTCTGTTCCCCAGGCAAGGGGTTATGTGTAGATCGCTGTGTTCTGTTCCCTCGTTCTCCCTCCATCCTCCCCTTACCTTCCTGGTATGGCTACTCTCGATATAGGTCCTGAGGGGGTTATCTATCCTGAATTCCTGATGTTTCCGGCTCTTATCTGTATCTGTATATGTGCTCTGATCTAGCCAGATTTGCAAGGTAGAATTGGGGTCATGATAATGGGAAGAAGGAAATAGTAAAAAACTAGAGGAAAGTTGTATATTTTATTGTTGCTATACTGCACCCTGACTGACTCATCTCTTCCCTGTGACACTTCTCTAAGGGAGTGTCCAATTGCCTACAGGTGGGCTTTGGATCTCCACTTCGCACACACCCTTATTCACAATTATATGATTTTTTGTTCTGGGTCTGATGCCTGATACCTGATCCTATCAAGATCTCAGGATCCCCCAAGCTGATGTGCTTCTTCCACATGGGCGTGGTTGCATCTCAGTTAGAGGGCCACTTGTTTATTTTCAGTTCTTTAAGACACTCAGACGCTATTCCTTTGGATAGCCAGCAACAAGCTCTCTTCACCACATTCTAGCAATTGTGTTAGCAAGAAAAGCAATCAGATAAGAACCATGCTTCAGGAAGGTTAAACTAGAGAGGGCGGACTGGGAAGAGACTAGAGACTGGAGGACAGATCAAAAAGTCTTTTGAGGAGTGGAATGAGAAGCGTGTAGAGTTGAAGATTAAGATGCTCATGGTCTCAACGGTCCATCTTTACGAATCTTTCACTAGGACATGCCGCACTGCCAGGC
Organism: Nesogale talazaci; assembly: GCA_004026705.1. Lineage (NCBI taxonomy): Eukaryota > Metazoa > Chordata > Mammalia > Afrosoricida > Tenrecidae > Nesogale > Nesogale talazaci. Next base: position 13,313 of record PVJH01021539.1, on the reverse strand, counting down.
TCTGAACTGGTACTCAGTGTGGAAAGATGTAAGCAAGAGAAAGAGGGTCAAGAGGAGGAAAATGAAAGAAAAAGAGAGAGAAGAAGAAACATATAGATGGTGTTGCTCATTACAACTTCGGGAATGGCTACAGAATATGCTTTCGGCATAATTGTCGTCTCACCCTTACAACCCACTCCCAAATATAGATAATAACTAATGAGCTCAAAGAAAGATCTATGTCTCATTAATTGTGTAGGGCAAGTGTAGATTTGTTGTTAATATACTATGTTTATGTAAAATGTTAACAATAGATAAAGTCAAATGAAAAGAATCTCGCATGCTCAGCGTACTTTTCCAAACCCCGTTTGGGAGTCCATGATAAGTTCAAAATAAAAAGTTGTCATCTATCGATACAAGTTGAAAAGACTATAATTCACATGTTATATCAGCTGTATTTATTCTTTGGCAATTTATTTGACTAGTTTGGAATAAGGCAGCTTGTATGGGAAGGCTTTGTTGGCTAGAACAGTCAGTGTCAGAAACATATCCCACGATCATTGACAGACTGGTCAATTCCTAACCTTCCCCAATTTTACTTTTCTACTTCTATAAAAATTGCCTGCTTTCTATTTCAAAACTGGTCTTCTATTATGAACCTGTATATGGTTAGAGCTAAAATGATAATAATGTGCACATTCAAATTTTCCTTTAACTTTCCCCTTCCAGCATTTATTCAAATCATTAAACTTCACCATGTCTTATTTCTCAGTACACAATTTATTTTTCAGGACATAGTTCACAATTTCCATTTGCTTATTATTGTTACTATGAAATAGGTCAGTTTGGGGGTACCCATTCTTAATGAGAGAACTTTATAAATTTTTAAGATAAAAGATTATAATGAAATATTTAAATTATTGCCTAAAGTGAATATACTATGTCTATTATTTTGAAGGAATTTTGTTATGGATTGAATGTGCTCCACAAAACATATGCATTTTAAATCTTGGCCTCTCTGCTTTAAGCTAATTCTAGTTGGAAATGAATTAACTATCAGGCTAATGAGGCAAGATTAGTATTCAGTGTTTCTTGAGTCAGTTTCTGTTGAGACATAAAAGAGATCAAAGTAGCAAGCCAGTATTCATAGTCAGATAGCAAAAACTTCCAAGTACATAAAGTTTGTGCAAGTACAGAAGTTCAGCTCTAACAAGGTCTTTCTATATTGCCTACCTTTGCACAGAGAAAGTTTCCCCTACCACAAGCATACTGAATTTAGACTACCACCTACAGAACTGAGAAATAAATTTATATTTGATAAAACTATCCACGTGTAGTATATAAAGTAGCATAAAATAACTAAGAAAATCTTCTAATTATATTTAGGATAAAAGATGCTTTAGAGGTGGAAGATGTTTGCTAATAAGATAATTCAAGGCTGAGCCCCGGTCGCATAGTGGTTGTGTGCAGGACTGCAGCCCACTGGGTTAGAGGTTCAAATCCAGCAATAACTCTCCAGGAGCAAGGCTGGGCCTCCTATTCCCACCACAGAGGGCAGTGATGCCCCCCCCAAAAAAAGATAATTCAGTAACAAATATATTTCTCATCTTTTAGTTTTAAATGTAGATGAAGGCTTTAACATATTGTTTTAATTTATGAAGAGATGCTCTTATGTATATCTTTTCTATTCTTAATTAATGACACATAGACAATTAATGAATGATACATACATGAACATTTCTTCCTTCTCCCTATCTCTTGTCTCATATATATCTTTTCATTTTTTTACCTCATGTTTGTTTTTAAGACTTTGGCTGAACAGTATTTCCAAAGTACAATGTAAGTCGCTGTTGAAGAAAGACTGTTTCCATTACTGAGTTGATTTTAAGAGGTCCACATAATCTGTGAAAAAGAATGCAGGAAAGGTGAAGTGAGGTGCCTTTTTCCTTAACCTCCCAAATCTAAATGTAGAAAGCAATACAAAAAAGGGATAACCTGGAATTTCTTTAAAATATTTATATTGCAGAAGAAGAAATGTTTTATTACTGCCTTTTGGCTTTAAAAGTCAATCTGGAGGCCGAGCCCTGGTGGCATAGTGGTTGTGTGCGGGACTGGGGCCCGATGGGTTGGCGGTTCAAATACAGCAGCGACTCTCCAGGAGCAAGGCTGGGTCTCCTATTCCCACCAAAAAAAAAAAAAAAGTAAATCTGTAGTATTAATTCCACTCAGCATTCGTATAACACTTCTGTTAGGAACAAGACGGCTCGACACAGCGGCTGCAACAATGGGTTCCAGCGTATGCACGATTGTGAGGATGGCGTAGGAACAGGCAGTGTCTTGTTGTGTTGTTCACAGGAAATTGGCTCAGCGACTCCCAACACTAACAACTCCTATCAAAGTTGTGCTAGTCCAGTGTGACTGCAGAAACACATTCATAGATACTCATATATGTATGAGAAAGAGCTTTATATACAGGAGCAATTGATTATTGAGAAAACATTCCGGACCAGTCAAGATCAAGTAAATAAGTCTAAGACTAGCCCATATGTCTGGTATCAATCTAGAAATGCCTCTTCAGAGGCACGCAACACCTGTAAGGACGCCGAAGCAGAAAGATGGCAGGCTAGTGGGTGGAAAATCTTATAGAGTCAGTGATGGTATAAGCATCTCAGCACTGGCATGGGTCTCCACATGGTACCTCCAACTCCAGGACTCTAGTGTAGCTCCATGTGTCTTTGTCATCAGAAATACAAAACAAGGTCTGTCTGTTCTCTGGCCTCAAGTGAGCTATTTATTCTCATGGTGACGCCTCCAAATGAGGTCATCAAGCTGTGACCTGAGTGATAGGCTAGACTTCACCGCTCCGTAAGTTGACAATAGATTATGTAATAGATTATGTGCTTTCATTAAATAAACTCCTTGAGTTACAATATTCAGACATTTCTGAACAATAGTTAACTTGGAAAAATTAAGACTATTTATAAAATAATATATTTCTATAATATGTATTCAATACAAATTAAATTACATTTGATGCTATTCTAAATCATACTGATCAAATTTATAAACATATACATATTTATGTAGATTTTTAAACCATGCATTATATCCTTGTACTATTTGCACACTGCCCCAATTCCTATGCAGATTCTGCATGAATACAATGAATTGTCCTAGAATTCCCATTCTTCCATAGTTTGCTATGATTCTCACAGTATAATACCTTGGCATAGTCAAGGGCACACAAGTAAACCTTTTTTCTGATATTCTCTGGTTTCAGTCCAGAATTATCTGACTTCAGTACTGATATTCCTTGTTCCACGCCCTCTTCTAGATCAGACAGGAACCTCCCTTCCAATGTATTGCGACAATTCTTGTTGGGTGATCTTCAGCAAAATTTTTCTTGCATGTAGTACCGGAGACATTGTTCTATCATTTGCACATCCTGTTGAGTCATCTTTCTTTGGAATGGGTATATATATGGTACAGCAATTGGCCTAGTAGTTGTCCTTCAAATTTCTTGGCATAAATGAGTGTATTTTTTCAATTTTCGTTGATGCTTCTAGCATCATTCGATATTTTGCCATAGAATCTTTCCTTTCGAAACTTAAGGCTTGAATTTCTTTCTCAATTTTTTTCAGTTTAATATATGCCAAATATATTCCTCTTTGGAGGGACTTATAACTCTAGAACTTTGCACATTTGATTAGAATATTTTACTTTGTCTTCTTGGTATAAAATCAGGAAATGTGAAAGAAGGTTGTATACTCTCTATATATACTTATCCAGTCTGTATCCTGGGAAAATAATCAGAGAAGTTAGAAATTCATATCTGTGACAACTATTAAGAAAAGTGACAGAAAAGTAAAGATTGTAGTGAGCAATATTGTCAATATTGCATGTAATTAAAATTATGCTGAAGATAATTTTAACATTTGTGGCAGTCATGAGCTTATGTTAATTTCATGATTGAGATGTAGGGGTGGAGTCTAGCCTGTTAATCTAGAGATAGCCATTGAGTAGCCAATGAGGCATCCGTGTGGGCATGGCTTTCTCCTGAGATGTCTGGGAAATCTCGCGATATTTCCCTCGTGGAGATGAGAAGCTATCTCCCCAGTTGTTGGGATTTAGTCTCAGAGACAATGAATCACAGACAAGACAAGATGGCAGCATTTGAGGAGCTGGAGGAGAAGCCACATGGCTTTGCCCTGATGGAGCCAGACTTCTGAAGCTGGAGAGGCCACCTGGAGACCCCTGCCAGCGATGAGTTGCTTCTGCCACCACTCAATGCTGTTGATGGACCCTGAGCCCTGGAAGCAAGGAGCAATGGGGAGACCCCTTCCAGTACTGGGATTCTGCACCCACTGACCTGTGACTTTGTGAGTCAGAAGGAGACATTATAGACTGGTATCAGGCATATGGGCTAATATCGGACTTATAACTTTGAACTGGACTGGGTTGGAATGCCTTCTCAGTGTTCCATTCCTTTTCTATATAAACCATTCCCTTATATCCACATACACGTCTATAAATTTGTTCCTCTAGTCTACATGGACTAACACATTGTTTACAGCAGTACCTGGACAGAGGTTATCCAAAAATTCAATCCACAGTCAGAAGAGCAAGTGCCAATAGGGATATCCTTGCTGATATCTGATGAATCTTGAGAACACAAAAAACATTTCCTGTGTAGTAATGACATTCAAAACTTTTGACTGTGTGAATGATAAAAATGATAAATAACATTAAGAATGATAATTATAAAACACCATATTATACTCAAGAACAACCTCTACATGAACCCAAAGTTAATCCTTTAAATAGAACAAGGGAATAATGGATTGCTTAAAGTCAAGAAGATTTTATATATATTTGTACATATCATTTCACCATATTTATTCAATCCCCATGCTAAGCAATCTGATTAGTGGAAGTATATGAAGAAGAATTCAGAGTCAGGTTTTGAGCAATGCTTGTTAACAACCTGTAATTTGCAGATGACACCACCTTACTTGCTAAAATCAAGGAGGACTTGAAGTACCTCCTATTAAAAATGTAAAACTGTAGTGTTCTTTATTAATTACAACTCAATATCTAAAGATATTCTCACAGCTGGAATAGGCAACATCATGACAAAATAGAGGAAAGGTCAAGGTGATCAATGATATCATTTTGGATATAACAAAAGTCAATACTCACGAAAGGAGTTATCTAGAAATTGATAGGTATGTTGCCTTAGACAAATGAACTGCAAAGTCATTTTTTAAAAAAACATACTTCCTGTGTGTTACTGACATTCAAAAGCTTCTGACTGTATGGATCATAAAAATGATAAATAACATGTATAATAATGTAACATGTAAATAATAATAAATAAGTCAGTAAGTCTTTTTTTAAAAGACTGAGCAAGTATGTCATTTAAATATTCCTGAACTAAGGTATGTCATTTCAATTGTGTCATATACATGTAAAAGTTAAATAATGACTAAGGAAAATGGAAAAATAACTGATGTGCCTTAATTATTCTATTTGCTATGAACATTGAATGGTACAATGAATTGCCAGAATTACAAGAAAATCTGTCTTGGGAGAAGCAGAAATGGAATTTTCCTTATAAATGAAGATGGCCAGATGTGGTTTCATGTGCTTCGGACATGTTTTCAGGAGAGACCATTCTCCGGAAAAGGGCATATTGCTTGGTGTGGTAGTTTGATGACTTTATGTCAACTTGAAATTTTATGAAGGTTTAGGGGAAATCATCATAGCGTGATGTTGCCTTCTTTTCTATAATGACCTTCTCATAAGCAGGGTCTAGGAATCTCCCTCACTATCTCTACCACTCTGCCTTTTTGTCTGTTGTGACTCAGTCATAGACCGTGAGAACTATCTTGGAATAAGAGGTTGTCTGTTAGGATCAGATCTACACATTTAGTGGTAAAACAAGCTAATACAATTATTATTGAAATTATATACCAAACACAAAAACCAATGAAGAAGAGAGAAAACATTCTACCAACTTCTTCTGTCTAAACTTTATCAAAAATTATCAAGAAACATTTAATTATACTCACAATTGAAGTATAAAAATTGGAAACAAAGGTTGAGGATCAATTTTGAGAAATACAGGAACTGAAGATCACAGTGTAGAATTTTGTAAAACCAGTGATGCTTTCATTTCAAATTATTTTTTTCAACAAAATTAACATGACAGACTGTACACAGAGAATTTTCCTGGTGGAATACACAGATCCAATTTTGCTACATCTGTGGGAACAAGTTTTGAAGACACTCCATATCATCAAGAAAGATTAGGCAAGAGCAGCAGTTGTGCACATGTCAGTTCATGTTGTAAGGCTTAAATTCTGAGCACTAGGTTTGTAGAAATCTCTTATATAAAGCATTGTTTATATGTCAATATAAAACACTATGTTGTTCTGAGTAGATTGGAGAAACAAATCTATAGAAGCTTATATGTGTATAAGAGAGTTTTATATAAAGGGTAATCATGCATTAAGGAAGCATCCCAATGATGCCAACTGCAGGAGGAAAGCCGAAGCAGTGTAAACATCTCAGCATTGGAAGGAATCTCCACATGGCTTCTCCAGTTCCCAGTCACAGGGTCTATCAGTGTACTGCCATGTGGCTTCTCCTCAGGGATGTCTCACAGTCAACCTTGTTAGTAGAGAGTCTCCAAGGGAGAGAGCAGAGAGTCTCTCATGCCTCCAAAGAGGAAAAACTAGACTTCCCAGAATTCTCAGGAGAAAGCCATGCCCTCATAGAGACCTCATTGGCTATGACTCAATTGACAGACTAGCCTCCACCCTTTCGCTCTCAATCCTCTCAAGTCCCCAGTTGACACCAGATTATGTAACTACCACATACACAAACACACACACATCTGCAAACACACAACTGGACCATGAAACATGGCATGGTAAAGATTGAAATTGTCAAGGATTTCAGATCCTTGGATGAAAAATGAATGTTCAGGGAAGCAGCAGACTAAAAATTAAAGGATGTCTTACTTCAACACATCTGCTCTTTTAAATCTTGAAGAAAAAGTTGTGTCTTTTGAAGACTAAGCAGTACCTGAGTAACATCATGGTATTTTCTTCTTTTTTTTTTTTTTGGCATCACTGTCCCTGGTGGTGGGAGTAGGAGGCCCAGTCTTGCTGCTGGACTTGAACCTCCAACCCAGTGGGCCACAGTCCCATGCACGCACCATGGTATTTTCCATTGTTTAAAATGCATGTGAGAGTTGGACAATGTTAAGAAAATATGAAGAATTGACTTATTTGACTTACAGTGTTGGTGATGAATACTAAAATTGCCATGAATTGTGCAGGGAAGATTCAAGAGCACCTAAGAAAACAACATAATGGAACAGAAATACTGTCAAATTGTCATATTGTGGTGATTTGTATGTTGTTAATAATACTGGAAGCTATGTCACCAAGTACTACAAATAACTGTGGTGGAAGGGTTTCTGTAGAGTTGTGCACAGACTCGGGGGAAAAGGAGGAATTAAGTCACGAAAGATCAGTCACTGAACATTTTGTTAATAGCAGTCTGTTCTAGTTCCAGTAGTTGTGTTCTCAGACTGAAAGACCCTCAAAATACAGCTCAAATAAAGCCACTTCATCAAAATAGAGCGGGTCTTAAAAGACTTGGATCAGACAAATCTTTCAAAATCTCCATTTGCTCATGAGGTAAGACTTGAAATAAGAAGAAATATCTTCTAATACCCATGAATGGAATATGAAGGTGTAGTGTCCATTGCATGAATCTAAGAAAATTGGAAGTCATCAAGAATTAAATGGAAAATAAAGCTGGATATCTAGGCAATAACTGAAATTGACTGCTACTGGTGATTTTGTTTCTGGCAGCCATTTGGCATAAAGTATCAAGAATTTGTGACCAGTTTTAGAGAAATAATTTCACATTCATTATCAAAAAGAACACTACAAGATCTATCTTGAAATACACATACAAAGAAGTCCAGGAAATATGACTATTTTTTTTTAAATTTATAAACCAACAATAAAGCCCAAAATGAAGAATTTTAAGATTTCTTTCATCTACTGCTGTCTGAAATTGAGCAAGCATGCTATCAAGATGCATGGATAGAAATGCGTTTAAGAATATCAGCCTTAAGTGGAAAAAAAGATCAACCTAAAAGTCTAAGTATGTAGCTCTGAGAAAATATCAAATAGAACATAATTTTAAAGAAATGTTATTTTCTTTATAAAAGAACATGCTATATACCAATGATCAAATAGCTGACTGTTGTTAACCATCAAACTTAGTTATCAGTTTAATCACACTTAAAAAAATCAATGTTTACTGCATTAACACTGTCAAGAATTCTGTTCTAGGTTTTATGTCTTTGGAGGTCACCCTCTTGAAGGTGTGCTATATGTTTTTCTGTTTTTTGGTGTATGAAACCCAGGATTGACGAACCTATAGTGACAGTAAGTAAAATAAGGGCTTCGGGGGGGGGGTGGGGAAACAGGTGTGGTGGAGTAAAGGGGAGACGATGTCAAGGAGTCCATGTAAATAAAGAATGTCTGAAAACTGACTGTGGTAGCAATTGTACAATTCTACTTTATATGATTGAACTATGAAATGATATACATGTATTAAATTCTAATATTTTAAAAATCCTAATATTTTTAAAGGATATTTTTTAAAAATCTGTTCTGCTTTATCTCTTCTTTCAGTAAGCTTTGTAAAATATTAAAATTAGTATGTTAAAATTCTGATTTTCAATGATGTAATCTTAAAACTTCTAATGACTTTGAGCTGGAAAACCATGATGAAGGCTTATTTAAATATCACATTAGCATATTTAGCAAGCAGCCAACATTTATTTTGCCATGGGAATACACAATTATTCCACTTAATGAAAGAGATTACTGAGGTTATTTTCCTACTTGTTTCTGTGTATGCAATACATAAAATGAATATGGTATAAAAGTTTTGTGTTACAGGGAAGAACTGTTTTGCTGGTGGAAACTTCGAGACCACAGAAAAAATAAATAATTTTCATATGTAATTAAATTCACAAGAAAATGACCTCCTATCTTGGACTGTGGTTTAAAAGCAATGCAATAAGATCGATATTAAGCAAATTGCTTAGTTTACATATATACCTAGAACCTTATCTTCTTTCCCATTCTGATTAAAAGACTATGTGTAGCTGTTTCTATTTATCCTGAATCTTACCTCATTAGCAAGTGGAAGCTCTGAGAACTTTGCCCCATCCAACTCACTTAGGTGAGCTCTACCTTGCTGAGGAATCAGAGTTTGAGAATGGTCTATGAACAACCTATTGTATGCAGAGGACACAATCTTACTTGTTGGTAGCAATGAGAGTTTGAAACACTTGATGAAGATGGTGGAGGACAGTATCCAATAATGGCTACAACTCATAAGAAAACAACAATCCTCACAGTGGTTAGACTGAATGAATGGTATGTAGAGAAAAGTGTGAAGTTTCAAGAATTTAATCCTGAATAGATCCACAATCAGTGTTCACAGAAACAGCTGTGAAAAAATCAAAGGGTGTATTTCATTAGGCAAATCTGCTACCTGGAACCGTTGTTAAACTTGGAAGATTAAGGATGTCATTTTAGTGACCAAGGTGTCCCTTGGGTCATGGTATTTTTGTTTGTCTCATTGTCTCAGAACTTGGGACAATTAATAAGGAGGCTCTTAAGAGAATTGATTCATTTGAAATATAATCTTCGTAAATATTGACAGTATCAATCTGATCAGAACAAGCAAGTCTGTTTTGGGCAAAGTGAAAACAGAATGCAACTAACAGCAAGAATGAAGAGACTTTACTTCACATAATTTGGACCTGTAATAAAGAGAGTCTAGTACCTGGAGAAAGACATTATGCTTGGTACAGGGTTAGTGACAAAGGAATACCCTCAAGGAGATGGACTGACAGAGTGTGGTAGTTACATACTTTCATATCAACCTGATATAAAAACAGTAGGGGTGGAGTCTAGACTGTCAATCAGGTCACAGCTTGATGGTACCCTTTGTGGATATGGCCTTCTCATAAGGAAGGTCCTGGAAACCTCCCCCTCTCTCTATGCCATTACCTTCCTGTTGTTGTGACTCTTGGAGTGCTGTTGAAGCCACCCTGAGCCCTGTGAATCCTGTGATGCGGCTCCTGCCACTGGATCCACAAGACTTTGCACCCATCAGCCTGTGGTCTTCCTATAGTCTCCATCATTTTATGTGGCTACATGAGTCTGAAGATATTATGGGCTAATATCAGACTTGTGGACTTGATCTCAAACTGAGCTGGGATGGTTGCTTGATATATAATCACTTTGCTCTTTCTTCCATATGTCAGTGTCTGACATATGAATTTGTTTCATATGTCTGACAACTGAATTTGTTTCTCTCTTCAACCTGCCCTAGCACACACTGTGTCTGCAAAATTGGCCTCTAACCTGACAGCAATTGTGAGTTGACTCAAGGCTGAGCATTTTGTTGTTGTTGTTTGTTTGTTTGTTCTATTGTATATGGGTTATCAATAATCTGGAAACAATTCAGTAGCGCCTTTCAACAATAAGACTAACATCCTCTTCTGCCTTGATTGGAATATTTAGAGCTGTACTACTATTGATATTTGCATAGTAAAGCACTAATCAATTTTGTCTCTGTTCCTTTCACTCGTAGCAACCCAGCAGAACAGAGTGGGCATGCACCAAAAGACTATCAGTGTTTGTATCTTGGTGAAAACAGAGGGCTAAATCGTTCTCCTGCCATGGAGTGGTAGTTTCAAGCCACCCACCTTTACATTAGCAGCTACATGCTTTAACCACAGAGTCACAAGAGCTTCATAATGAAATTCAAGGGAAGAATAAGTGATAGGTGTATCATGTAAAACTAAATATTAAGTGATAGGGATATCACTCATTTAGGGACAGTCTGTGTTTCTTGATATGATAATATCCTAATCAATGTATTTATGGTGCTGATATATTACTGTCAGGTTGCTCGCTAGCTTACAATGTTTCTATGCAGAATAGAACTAAATGATGCCTGATTTTTGGTATCCTCAGGATTAAATGCATATAGTATCATATGAATGACAGCATTTTCAGTCTTGGATATCTAGAAATAAATCACCAAATATTTCTTCATGGTTGTTTAGGCTGGAAAACACAAAAAACACATTCAGTGATGATGAAATACAAATTTCTATTGGTTGATGATGGTAGTGGCTACACTTAAGTACATGACTGGGCATCAAACTTGGGCTCCCACATCTGAGACACAGGTGCAACTACTGTGTCATCATGATCCTTAATTTATTACTATACACTGATATGTTGCATCCTATTTGTGGACTTCTCAATATTCACAAACATGGTTTCTGTTATGAAGAAAGCCAACAAATTTTCCCTGATCATCTCCATGATTTCCTCAGTAGTTCAAGTGTATTATAACCATAGGAAATGACAATTCCTTCCTATCACATTGAAATATCTATAATATATAATGATGACTAAATATCTCAAACCAAACGTTATTGAAATTAGGGCAAAATCTACTGAATGCCTCTTGACAACATATCTACAAAGAAACTGAGGAAGCGGGGAAACATACAGGTGTGAGAGGTCAAATTTAAGAAATTCGAAGAAGAAAAACCTGGGCAGTTCCACGCTGTGTATAGTTATCTGAGTCACAATCTGATGTCAATGACAGGGTTGCTGCTACCCAGGTTCTTTAATAGTACTTCCCAAGAAACCGACAAAGGACCTTTTTGGAAAACGGGTCATGGTTTTGCACTGCTGACCTTAGAGGAGGTTTGTTGCTGCTGTTGTTAGACACCACCAAGTCTATCCTAATGCATAGAAACCTTTTGTACTCTTCCTTCTGATTCTTTCATGATTGCTTGTGAAGCCTAATGCAGCGTCACTCTTTTTCAAAGTGTTCAGTAGTCATTTTTGTGATATTTCTTTTTTTTTAATCATTTTATTGGGGGTCCATACAACTCTTATCACAATCAATACAAACATCTATGGGATGCAAACCACATTTGTACATTTGTTGCCATCATCATTCTCAAAACATTTTCTTTCTACTTAAGCCCTTGGTATTAGCTCCTCATATTTCCCCTCCATCCTAACTCTCCCTCACTCATGAGCACTTGATCATATTAGGAAGGTGGGCATGCAATGAAATGATTCTTAGTTCTTTGATGTCTGATTCCTGATCCCTTTGACACCTAGTGATCACACAGGCTGGTGGGTTTCTTCCATGAGGGCTTTGTTGCAAGATGGCCGCATGTTTACTTTCAAGCCTTTAAGACCTCAGACACTATATCTTGTAATAGCCGAGCACCATCAGCTTTCTTTACCACTTTTGCTTATGCACACATTTCTCTTCAGTGAGCATGTCAGGAAGGTGTGCTCACATTTATTAACTTAGAAATTTCTCATTTTTACCACATAAGACTTTACTGTCTGTGGGATTTTCCTTATCAATAGAAGAGCTAGAGAAGTATGTCACTATCTTATTGTAACCTGAAGAAAAGCAAATTATATTTTCTTCTCTGATCAGTACATGAGATGTTCTTGCAAATTCAGAAAATGGTGGAGCCAGTGAGGTGCCTTTCATAATGTCACAAAAGCTATCAATGGTGATAAAATCCTTTTCTATCTAGAAGATGTAAGATTTCAATTACTCTTAAGAGAAAATACAAGGGATGGCTTTCAGTGCCAAATGGAATCAAGAAGAAACATTATCGTCCATGTTTTAAGTATTATTTTCTAATCTAAATAAGGTGTAAATACTCTTTGCTGCTTTGTCTAGGTGATCAAATCTTGGAAATTATAACTCACCAAAGTGAGTAACAGAGTCTTTTCAAAATGAATGAATCCCCTTCTTTTTTTTTAATCCCCTTCTTGCAAGACACATGATTCACAAAAGCACCAGCTTGCAACAGCAACCTTTTGGCACTTGGGCTTGTATTTGGATTAAAATTATTTCTTTGGGGGGGGGGGGTTTAATCACTGTCCTCTGGTGGGAGTGCGAGGCAGTCTTGCTCCTGGAGAGCTGCTGCTGGATTTGAAACACCAGGCCAGTAGACCACAGTACCACACTGAACCACTATGCCACTGGGGCTTAGCCCTAAAGTCATTTCTAAATAAATACTCTACACCTGAGTATCTACTATTTTGACAGCATAATGCTAGACTTTTAGAGGTGTAGAAGTTGAACCAACCCTTTGGAATTATGCAGTTATGGGCCATATATATATAAATGGGAATAAGCTATGCTGGGGATTCTGAAAATGATCAATAAAG
>PVJH01021538.1:0-38391 GCA_004026705.1 Nesogale talazaci | reverse complement strand
CATTTCAAACCGTGTTGGTGGTTTTAGGTGCCATCTAGTGAGGTCTGCTCCACATGACCAGATTTATACATAATACACCAAAACACTGCTGGGTCCTGCACCATTCTCACCATAGTTTCTGTGCATGACAACATTGTTGCAGCCACTGGGCCACTTCACCTTCCTCTTATTTCCCTGTCCCTATATTTTACCAGAGTGCACCTTCGAAGCAAGGATGGTCATACTTGTTCTTACCTATTTTGGACATGAGTCAGGATAAACCAGTCTCTGGAGAAGGGCAGCAAAAAAGAGGGAGTCCTGCAAGAAGATGGGCTGACACTCTGGCTGCCAGGATGAGCTCAGCCACAGGAACAAGTGCGAGGATGGCCAGGACCAGGCAGTGTTTCCTTTTGCTTTGCGTAGAGTCCCTGTGGGTCAGAACAGACTCCATGACACCTAGCAACAACAACTGCTACTTTACCACACAGGATGCACATGTCAAGGGGCTAGTCTCTCTAGACAACGTCCATGGCATATGAGGCAGAGGAGCATTTTGACTGTTCTTCCAAGACGGAGCTGTCTGTTCCTTTTAGCTGGTCAAGATATTTTCCAAGTTCTTCTCCAGCACCATGATGCCACTGCATTGATTCTTCTTCCAGCGATTGAAGCTACCATGGCTTGCGGCAGTGGGACATTTTCTCAGAGAAATATCCTTGTGTTTCAACACTTTAAAGAGGTCTTGCATGGCAAATTGGCCCAAGACAAGAGGTCGTTTCATCCCTTGACTGTTGATTCCATGAGTATTGAAAGTTGGATCTGATAAAAATGAAATCCTTGACAACCTCAAAGCTTCCTACATTGATGAGAACGTTACTTGTTGATCCAGTTGTGAGGATTTGGGCCTTCATCATTATAAGTTGTTATCAATACTGAAGACTGCAACCCTTCATCTTCATCAGCAAGTTTAAGTATTCCTATGTTTTCATCAAGTAAGGTTTGTGTGTCACTGATATATATATATATATATATATATATATATACATACTGTTTTTTCCTCTTTGTTTCCAACTTTTGCATTCCAGCCACAGGTAACTATGTATCTTTATTGTATGTCTAACCTATTTTGAATGAATAGTTTGGTAAAATTCTTCAGTTTCTTCATTATTAGTCCTTGTAATTTTTGAGTAATATGTGTTTTGATTGGATTTCCTTGTGTTCAGAGAGCTATCATCCTGCCTTAGATAGCATTATTCTTCAAGACAGACTTCTGAAATGTCCATCTTGATGAAAACAATGGCCTACTTTTTTGTGTGTCCTTCCAAGCATAGTGACCGCTATGATTTTCTGATTCAAAATAACCAATATCACTCCACGTTAGCACAGGAATATCTGGAATATTAGACATTATTCATTCCACTTCATTTTTGACAACTCTGAATTTTCCTGGGTTCATAGTTTGTATATACCACATTATAAATACTAATAAATATTTTCAGTTTTATTCTTCTCATTTTGAATCATGGTCCTTCAGCAAAGGAAGATCTTCACAGTCTAATTATGCAGACTTTCTTCCATGCACCTCACTATTTTCAACTCTAAGAAAGTTATTTTTCTTCCCTCATATTTTGAGTGCCTTCTTACTTAAGGGGCTCTACTTCTGGCACCATCTGTGACAGTGTCCTGCCTTTATTCATGAGGTTTTCAGTATTTGTACTGATTTTGAAGCTCTCTGTAAGATTTTCTGTGGCTCTTTTCTCTGAAGTTGGCAGTCTGTTTATTTTTGTAAATAGTGTGTGTTCTCAATCTGCCCTTTGAACTATTCCAATCAGTTCTGTTCTGAGTCTCTTCTTAGTCTGGAAGCTGCTGACACCTACCTACTTTGAGTGACCATGATACTATCTGAAATACTAGTGACAATGTTCAGCTTCACAGCAACACCACAGTCACCACAGCACAACAGCTTGACCTTTGATTCTTCGTGTCAGAGCATCTCAAAATATAACTGAATTTTTCTCTGTGGCACATTTCTTAGATGTGTATATCTTTGCAGTAGACAATGGCATGCCCCTTCTTTATGCAAACATTTGAAACATTTATTGTCCCACTTCTCTTGTTTAATGTATAAAACACTCTTTTGAAGTCTAGTTTCATAGTACTACCATCTCTTCTATTTCAACCTAGTCAAAACCATATTTTGTCCCTTCTTCTAGTTCAGGGCTTCCCAGCCTATGGATCATGGCCCCTTTGGGGGTTGAATGACCCTTTCACAGGGTTCACCCAATTATTAACATGAGCAAAATGGCAGTTATAATGTAACAACGAGAATAATTTTATGGTTGGGATCACCGTAACATGAGGAACTGTATTGAAGGATCACAGCATCAGGTAGTTTGAGAACCACTGTTCTAGATTTCAGTCAGTGAAAATTCTAAGTAGTTCATTTATTTCATCATGTCTTCAATTCACTTTAGCTACATTAAGTGTAAGGGCAAGTTTTAAAATCACTTCATAATCATTTGGGGGGGGGCAGCACTGCCTCTTGTGGTCAGGGGCGCTTCCCAGAGCCATTCCTGAGAGCCGCCACTGGATTTGAACTGCTAAGCCCACGGGCTGCAGTCCTGCACTCAACCACTTACCCCACCAGGGTTCAGCCCCATAATCACTTTTTACACACTTCTTTCATAGTGTTTTTTCTATGATCTTTTGCTTTTTTTCTTATACACCCTTGATGTCATCACAGAACTTGTCTTATTTTGGGTCATTGCTATGTGAATTCATTATTTTGTATAACCTTTTATCAATTTTAAAAACTTTACTTGAAATGGTAAGGCAACTGAGATGTTAGGTATATTTAGAATAAAAAATGATGTGGACTCTCTCTTTAGATTTATCAGGGTGCCCCTCTCAACTGACTTGATGTACAGGGGAGCGTGTAAGTAAGCGTTGCATTCCAGATTAGAACTCAGACCCCTCCCTTCTGGAACAGAATGAAGCCCTAGACATAGCCAAATGTCCGTATTTCCTTTTCTCTGTATCATCAATCTGACTACCATATCTTAGACAGAGATGGATCTTGCTTCATTGACCAAAAAAAATGTTTCAAAAGGATTTCCCAAGTCTTGTACTACACAGTCACCCCATAGGTAAATATTCATATGTGTGTGATTGTGTGGGGTATATGAAAGAAGATTTGAATCTCATGCCTCTTCCATACATGCCCCATCCCTTATCCCAAAGGAAAGGTGATTTCCATTTAAAAGGTTTTCTGACATTGATTAGATGAGACTAAAGTTCCACTTGCTCAACTGCTTGAAAATAAAGTCATCGCTAATGGCCCTTCCTGGATTCCGCCAAAGAAACATTGAGCTGCATCTAAAGAAACATGTCTTTTCATCTGTATGAACAGTTATTTATTATAAATCCTATAGGATTCTCAAGATACATTATAAAAGAGAATTTCTATGATCATTTTAAAGACCATCTGCTTTGGGTTTAACAACCTCACCTAGCTGGGTCTTCTGAAGCACCATGTCCAAAAGGAAATGATAAACATGCTGTTAAAATTCATGCACTGTTCTTCTCCCCCCTTCCTCCACTCACCCTGATTAATAATGTAGATGCCTTTCTTTTCTCTTGTTTGAAATATGATGTAGAAAGAGCTGAAGTTTTTCCACTCTATTTGGAAGATTTTTTTTTCTCTTTGAAGTAACACTACCTTGGAGCTAGGAACAATTTGTGGAGATCTGCAGCTCTGGCTAATGACAGCAGGGTATTTATTTTTATCAGATTTCTCCCCTTCATTGATATTTTATTGGGCTTTAAAACCATCGGTTGAATGCCATGCAAAGGGATATTTGTGGAGCTGTCAGCACCTTGTGATTAATATGAATGCAACCCAGAGAAAAAGGAAACACGGTTGATATTGAGTTTTGAGACCACAGAGACTTCAAAGTCTTTCTTGTTGTTGCTTCAAACTGTTGCCAAAGCAATTACATTTTACACTCTCTTTTCTGAAGGTTACATCACATGGAAAACTTTGTAGCTTTGTAAAATACAAAGATGCCACTGAAGAAACTTATTAATGGAAACTAATAAAGAGAGATCCACACGTCTTTGAAGTGACCTCTTTGTCTCTGGAGAAAAGGTGTCAGATGATGTAAATCATGAACTCTGCCCCTACCCCAACCCTGCCTGTTACAATCTAGTTAAGATATGGTACCCATTTGATTTGGAAATGTAAAAAATTCACGATTCACCTGCGAAATGTTTGGAAGAAATTTAGTCACCATGCTTTAAGTGCAGAGAGATGCCCAGAATTAATCCATTTCTCTTTCTTTCCCTCTGGCTTTTACACACACACACACACACACACACAACAGTTATTTCAGAGCATTTCTCTACTGTGCTCATTCTTGATCTCTGTGCTTCTTTTTGGTTCCAACACTCACAGTTCCTTAAAGATGAAACTATAGGGACAGGAAGTAGAATAAGGGGAAGAGGGTACAGTGGTTGTGGTAGGGTCAACAGAAAATGATATCAGTGAGTTCATGTAGAAAAATGAAACTTATTTTAGTTGCAATTGAACCATTCTTCTTGACATGATTGAAATATGAAATGACATGATATATGCATTTAATCCCAGTTAAACAATATGTACACTCACTCAATCTAGAATACAAGAGCAGGATGATGTCTATTGCAAGGAGAAGCAGACATTTAGATTTGAAAGTTGTAAGCAGAGATACTTTTGTCTGTATAGCTTGTTAACTTTGTGGTCTTTGGTAATTTAATCATTTTCCCCAAGTCAATTCTCCAATGATTATCTATAAGCTTCATGAAGCCCAGGATTCCTGAAAGTTCCATAAGTATATCAAAATTCATGACAAATATTAAGAACATCAGAGAACACTTATCCTAAGACTCAGACTGTTATGATGCTTACATTGCTTGTGTATTACTATTCTTTCTCACCCAAGATTTTTTAATTCGTCCAAGAACTAGATCAAGTCTCTATTGCCTTGTATTTTGTTCCAACCAAACTCACTGGTATGCTACTTAATAATTAGCCTTGATGTGCACATGTGTGTTTGCTCTGACATTCACAACACTACAAACTGTT
This sequence comes from Nesogale talazaci, assembly GCA_004026705.1. Lineage (NCBI taxonomy): Eukaryota > Metazoa > Chordata > Mammalia > Afrosoricida > Tenrecidae > Nesogale > Nesogale talazaci. The sequence continues at coordinate 33,293 of PVJH01021538.1, read as the reverse complement.
GAGGACAGTAACTCATTGCACTGGCCAAATAGAACTCACCCACAGTACTCATGATTAAAGAGTCTAGGAAGAAAGGTAACAAGTTGCAATGCAGACAAGAAATATGCAGGACATGTCACACAGTTCCAGTCCTGCTGATAAGTGACCAAAGGACAAGGGGTTCTAATATGAAGCCCAGTCAAACTTAACACCCACTAGTGAGTGCTCAAAGGTACTCCACTCTACAAGCCAGGCTATTGCAAAAACACACTCAGCTTTTCTTGCTGTGTAAGACTGGTTTGGTGGGAGTTAGAGAGACTTTAGCTAGAAGAACCACATTGCATAAGCCACTGCCCCTGGAATGGTTTATATAATCGTGAATGCATATTTTCCATAATTTATACTGGACTTTAAAAGAACTATTGTGAGTTTCACTATTGAGTGAATTCCTATGAAGTACATAGGGTTTTCAAGGCTGTGACTGTTACAGAAGTGGATGACCCAGGATGTGTTCAAACTTCCAAACTTTCAGCTAATCTTGAAGCAAATGATCATATGTGAAACCTAAGATTCCTTAGATATGGTGAAATGCCAATTTTTCAAAATAAGTTGAATATGAAGGAATTACTTAACTGAAACCAAAATCTCATTGGAATAAATACCAACCATACAAAGATTGCACAGGGGTTTGAAGTTTCCCAAAAGGGCAACCTGATGGTCTTACAAGAAAGACAAGCAAGTTCATGTACAAACAGAATGTTTAGAAATTGGTTGTTGTAGCTATTGTATAATTCTGCTTGACACGAACCATGGAGTGATATGATATGTATTAATAATTAAAAAGGAAATCAATCAAGAATCTCCTTAGAAGTGTGGATTGTCAGATTTCAACTTGTTTACCTTGCACATGTCATTAGGAGAGTTCAATTTCTAAAAACAAAACAAAACAGAAACACGACATGGTGATTTTTATGGTCAGGAAAGTCAAGGGAAGCCCTTGGAACTTGTCTTCAAGCAAGTAGTTGTAAGGGAGGTAAGAGCTAACTCCACATGGAAGAAGAATATTTGGTTGTATGATCAAAGGATTGTAAAGAGTAAAATTCAAGACCAGAGGGACAAACAGTATTAGAGCATAAATTCTGAGCGCCCACTTTGCAGAAGACTGTTGTGGAGGGAGTAAGCCCCAAATTCATTTGCGAAATCGCCACATAGAATCCGTGTCCAGTGAATCACCTCTGACCATTGACCAGAGAGGTGAGCAGTCTTGTTATCAGATAAAGTGCAAAGGAACATGGACTGATGTCCATATAATTAGTTTAAAAATTAACCCCTTGTTCTTGGTTAGACCTTTTGAGCTATCTTAATTTTGTTCCACTTTTGATTATTTTCTGTTACTTTTTAAACTGGCATTTTTTAAGACTTTTATTTTGTTGTTGTTGACTTCTCTTGTTAGCATTTTGTTTTACTTCCTTGTTTCTGTTACTCTTTTGTTTTTACATGTTTTTCTTTATATAAAATCTAGTATAGGTAACTCTATGGAAAGAGTAACTGGATTGATATGGTTAAAGAAGATGAGGACAAATGGGGAGGTTAAAAAAATGGAATGAAAAAGAATAGAATGCTCTCAAATTGATTGTGGTGATGATTTCACAATGTTTTTTAGTATATTGAAACTATTGAATAAATATATTTTAAACTAATATATTTTAATATACTTAATACATCTAAACTATTGAATCACATGATGTGAAACTTATGTGTCAATAAAACTGTTAAAATAAGATACAGAAAGGCTCTTGGAATAATGGATTAATGATTGCACAATGCTTTTTAGTATATTTAAACTATTGGGTCATATGATATGAGAATTACATATCAATAAAACTGTTAAGATAAAATACAGAGAAGCCCTTAGAGTAATCCAAGTAGTTATGCATACAAATTATCATGAAAAAGCCATCAGACAGGGCCACCTTTTATTTTGTTATGCATAGCATCACCTTGAGTCAAAGTCAACTCCTTGGTAACCAACAGCAATGGTTCAGCCAATTCAACACTCAACGTTCCTTTTCACTGGTTAGAATCCAGAGACAACTTTCACACAGAAAGTTTAATTGAATGACTATTGGTGACTTGAACTAAATAATGAAAGTCCTAGTAAATTTTATTTCCATGTGTAAGTGTCCAAACTGGAACATAAGTATTTATTAATAGTGCTCTATTTTACCACCAGGACATTTCTGAAATTCAAGAACCACTCACAACTAGAACTCTGAAACGACCTTGGAGTGTAATGCTGGAAGGAAATTATCCTGCAGATTTCATCCAGCTAGAGGTTGGTTATGAAAATAAATGATGATCAAACTATATATCATCATGGAAGTGACCTTTCAGCTCTGGTGGCCCAGATCAGAAACCAAACAAACGCTTCTATAATTGCCTCAGAGAGGTCAGACTTTGGATAGTTATTATCACTTTCTTTAATTTTTACATCTTCTTTCAATTCAAGATTAATTAGATAAAGTTCAATCTGCTCTGCAAATTCAACATAATATATGTCTTGTTAGTCATTTTTCACCATCAGCAAAGCAATGGTTTTCCATCTAAATAGACCTGGAACTTTCCTTTCCCTCACATCCACTCTAGAATTTTCCTATTGTCCTTGCCTGCCTTAGAGGCTATAGCATAATTTTAATCAATAGGCTCTCTCAGTGATATCCTAGGTACTTAATGAGTTGGGATGCTAAATGCAGGGACATTAGGTTGGACTCCCCAGTTGATCTATGGGAGAAAAATGACACTTTCTGTTTCCACAAAGATAAAGAGCTGCATGCACAAAGGCAATCTATTCTGTCCTAGGGAGTGACTGTGAGCCACAATTGATTCCATGGCAGTGAACTTGGTTTTGGGGTTTGTTACTGGTGGTGCCACCACTTGGCTATTAATTTGTGTGTCACTGTGAGGTTGGAAGGTGTGTCACTGGTATTTCAAATGCCAACAGGGTCCCATAAAGTGAGCCAGTTTCAGCAGTAGGTTCCAGACTAAGAACTACAAAGAAGGAATAGGCTGTCAATTTAAGAGGAATCAGGCCCCGAAAAGATTGTGTGTAACATCTGAATATTGTTGGAAACTGAATGCCCACAGACTGAGAGGACAATATTGGGACAATGCCAGAAGATGAACCCCTCAGTTCAGAAGGCACAAAATATATGATTGAGGAAGAACTGCCTTCTGAATGATCACAACAACTTGAATGGAAGAAAGCCTCTGGGGTAAAGTCTTCATTTGCTGATGGGTCAGGACTCAAAATGAGAATAAAAAGCTGCAAAAATCAACTAATAATTGGCACTTGGAATGCAGGAATTATGAAGCTAGGAAAATTCTACATCATAAAAACCAAAATAGTACACATGGAACCTGATAATGCTGGGCATGAGTAAACTGAAATGGGCCGGTATTGGCCATTTAAAATCAGAAAAACATGTGAGTTGCTATGCTGGGATTAACACAATAAAATGAAATGGCGCATCTTCATCATAAGGGACATTTCATGATCTATTATAAAGTGTAATACTATCTGTGATAAGATTATATCTATCCAACATCAAAGAATCCAATAAAACACAACTATTATTCAAATTTATAAATCAACTACTAAGCTAATGATGCAGAAATTGAAGAATTATACTGCATATCTACAGTCTGAAATTGATCAAACATGCCATCAAAATGCACTGATAAATATTGAATATGGAACAAAAACTTGGAAGCAAACAGGGTGAAAATGTTTCTGGAAAGTAAAGATTTGGTGAGAGAATCAAAAGTGAATATTGCACAATAGAATATTGGAAGACTAACAACTTGTTCACAGCAAATACACTTTTCAACAACAAATACACTTGGACTTCTTTAGATAGAATACAAAGAAATCAAATAGAATACATCTGTGGGAAGAGACAACGAATCAGTTTACTATCAGCAACTAAAAGCAGGCCAGGAATTGACTGTGGAACAGACCACCAATTGCTAATGTATAAGTTCAGATTGAAAGTGAAGAAAATTAAAATGAGTCAAGGAAAACCAAAAGAGGCCACCTGAATTTCACAGAGATCTCAAAAACAGATTTGGCACATTGAAAACTAATGATTAAAGACTGGAGAACTGTGGGAAGACCTCAATCATATCATTTATTAATAAAGGGAATGGTCATAACAATATATAACTGATCAAGGATTCAAGAGAGTGGGATGGTGGGGAAGGGAGGGGAAAAAGAGGTGCTTATACCAAGACCTCAAGTAGAAAGAAAATGTTTTGGAAATGATGATGGAAACATATGTGCAATTATGCTTGATACAACTGATAATTTGAAATGTAATAGGAGCCATAAGAGCACCTAATAAAATGATTTTAAAATATATATAGAAAATAAAGTTCAGTGTGGATGTCAGAAGAGAATCTGAGTTTAATGTTCAAAGTCTTATTTTGAAGTTAATTCTTAGCCAGGGTCTGGAAGGTGTCAGTTGTCAGAAGTGGAAACTAGTTCATCAGGTCAAAAAACTTCAGATTATGACCCTTACGCAGAAAAGTCTCAACTACACTGTGTTTCACTGTAAATGGGGACCATGCAGTGGCAAATTTTTGATCATGGGTAACTTTGGTAGGGACACTGGGGTCATTCAGTTGTACAAGACCCAGCATTGGGAACTGAAGCTGCTTTGGGAAATTGAAAAGGCTAAACCCATTAAATGGGAACCATTTGTTGCAAAATGTTTACAACACAGGCATTAAGTTGCTGGAAACCTTCATAGATGGAATCTGGAAGCTCTGGTGATCCCAGTATATTTCATAAAGGGCCATAAAGAAATTTTTAATACTATAGATGGTGTACATAGATGAGGACTTGGGAAAGAATCACTTGAAATAGTGACTAACATTTAAGAGGCAACCTTCAAGTGAAGGGACCCAAGGCAAATAGATTATCCTATTACTGGCTAGAACCCATGCAGGGAAAACACAAGAGAGACTGTCCTGGCAATTCTCATGACCAAGAGTAACTTGTTATGTGTGCTGGCTACAACAATGGGGACATTAAACGGCTTGACCTCCAAAATGGGTCATTGATATGGGAGATGAACATAAAAAAATGGTGTCTATAGTATGGAGTTGGACAGAAAGATATCAGCATGAATAAGTTAGTAGTTATGACTCTGGAAGAAGAAGTCTGTGTTTTTGACATGGAACACAGCATTCAACCAGAGGCTGTACCTTCATTTAAGAAAAAGCTCATAAATCCATGATACAGCAGGCACAGCACCTATTGCCAGAGAGCTCTTCTGGATTGCCAAACTGCTGGGACACTATTAGCCTGCCCCTCCAAAAGTGTGAGGACCAGATCCTATAATCAAAGAAGAACTTGGAAGGCAGAGGGATGGGGGCAGTGGACTCTCTGAGCATCCAGCAGAGAAGATACCCTGTCCATTCCATCTATCCCATTTCAACCTTAGATTGGAGTCCAAACAAAAGAAGCCTGCATGTGTAGCTCATTTGAACACATAATGAGAGTATGCAGAGTCACATAACTTCAAGAGATGTGACCATGATTTTAGAGTGAAGTTTTCCAGAAGAGTGCTCTGTGGTTAAGTTCAGGGCACCTCTGACTCCTTCTGAACAAAATGGGGGGTTGATGGATGTGAAAGGCTATAAATAAAAAGGACCACAGCTCCATTACCCTGGTCTGAAAAGATGAGAGCCAGCCCAGGACCCACCTGGATTCCCCTTGGCTTCTGCAGTGTGGAAGCCAACTCTCCATAACTCCAGTTCTCTCCCCTTGCCGCCACTAGAAAAGCAACTGATTGTTAACATGTTTGCTATCTCCAAAGTTCCTTACTTTGTTCTGGTTCCTTATTTATGCTGAAAACCTTCATAGACGGAATCTGGAAGTGGTGGAGACCCCAGTATATTTCATAAAGGGCCATAAAGAAATTTTTAATACTGTAGATGGTGTACATAGACGAGAACTTGGGAAAGAATCACCTGAAATAGTGACTACCATTTAAGGGACAACCTTCAAGTGAAGGAACCCAAGGCAAATAGACTATCCTATTACCGAAGTGGAATATTGGCTGTGCTAAGGATATTTTGGTTTTGTTTAGAATAGGTTGTCTTGATAAAGTGGCTGTAAATTTACCTTCATAAATACATTTGGAGAGATTTTAGTGTCAAGAAGCTGATGCTAAGAACAGTATGAAATTCCAGAGTATACTGTCAGGCTGAAATTGGATAACATGTGTTTTCAGCAGAATGATTCTAAGAGGAAATATTATGATTTACAGAAGACCCGCCCCCTTTTCCCCTTAAAATACAAGGAATTGAGTTAGTGAGACTGGTGACTGTGATGATGTTGTTGAGATAGATATAAAAGTTTGTGGTATTTTCTAACCTTATTGTGTCATACCTATATATATAATATATAATATAATATGTAATATATGTAATACACAACATATGTATATATTATATAATAAATTTTTGTAAATCTTAAAAGAAGAAGGAGGATGAGGAGGAGGAGACGGAGATCTGAAGTTCTTCCCTAGTCTTAAAGTAGACAAGAAAACTGAAAGAAATGATGAAGTCAAAGAGCTAAACATAAATTTCAAAGGGTACCTCAGTAAGAAAAAAATACTATAATGAAATATGAAAATACCTAGGGGGCTGGCCCTGGTGGCCTAAGTGGTTGAGTGTGGGACTGCAGCCCGCAGGCTTGGTGGTTCAAATCCAGAGGCTGCTCTGAGGAACAGCGCTGGGTAGCTCCCACGACTACCAGAGGGCAGTGATGCCTCCCTCCCCCAACCAAATAAATAAACATACCTTGAAAATACCTAGGGTTAGAAAATCAAGAAAAAAGAACAAATTCAGTATATCTTGAACTGAAAGAACTCAAGGAAAAATTCATGCCTGAAGTTGCAAAGGTGAAAGACTCTGTGGGGAAAATATTAATGCAGGAAGCGTCCAAGATGAATACAAGAACCATGGAGTCATTGTACCAAAAAGAACTAGTCAACATTCTATCATTTCTGGAGGTACCATGAACCAGGGTGCTGAAGAAAGAAGTTCAAGATCCAATGAGAGCATGCACTAAAACAAGACTCTAGGATTTGACAGAATATCAATTGATATAATTTTAAACTGAAATGTTTCAACTGCTTCAAAACACTGAAAAAAGCACTGGGGGTTTGGAAGACAGCTACTTGGTTGACTAACTAGAAGAGATTCATATTTGTACTCATTTCAAAAAATGGGACCCAATAGAATATTCAAATTATACAATAACATCATTGATATTAAAAGCAAGTAAAATTTTTCTGGCCATATTCCACAATGGTTGCAGCAGTACTTTTACTGAGAAATTCCAGAGGTTCAGGCCAGATGCAGAAGAAGATAGGGAACAAAGGATATCATTGCCATTCTTAGATGCATCTTGGTTAAATGCAGAGAATATCAGAAAGAACACTACTTGTATTTTACTGACTATGCCAGGACATTCATTAGTATGGATTATAACAAACTATGTATAGATTTGGGAATTACCAAACAATTCGTTGTGCTCATGGGAACCTTGTGCATGGATCAAGATGCACTTATGTGAGCAAAACAAGGAGAGATTGCATGATTTAAAATCTGGACATGTCTGCTTGAGACTTGTATCTTCTCATCATATTAATTCAACCTATATGTTAAGCAAATAATCAGAGAGAATGAATCCTATAAAGAAGAATGCCACATCAGGAATGGAAGAAGGATTATTAGCAATCTGAGATATGCGGATGACACAACCTTGCTTGGTGAAAGTGTGGAGGACTTGGAGAACTTTCTAATGAAAATCAAGCATTGCAGCTTTCAGTATTGATTACAGATAATGTAAAGAAAGCCAAATCCCTCACAACTAGACCCATAGGTAACATGATAAATAGAGAAAGATTGATGCTGTCAAGGATTTCATCTTGCTTAAATCCACAATCAATGCTCCTTGAAGTAGCAGTCAAAAGATCAATTGATTACATCCACTGTAAGATGTTGAAAATTAAAGAGGTTGGTTTGAGACTAAGGTTAATGAGCTCAATCATGGTATTTTCAATGACCTTATATTCACGTAAAACTGGGACATTGAATAACGAAGACTGAAGAAGAACCCATGCGTATGACCTATGGTGCTTGCCAAATATATTGGATATACCATGGACTGGCATGGTAGCAAACAATTCTATTTTTTTTTTGAGGGCATCACTGCTCTCCGGTGGTGGGAGTAGGAGGTCCAGCCCCACTGCTGGAATTGAACCTCCATCCCAGTGGGCCGCAGTCCCGCGCACAACCACTATGCCACCGGGGCTCAGCCCACAATTCTATTTTTTAAAAGTACAACTGCTTCTTAGAGGCAAAAATAGGGACACTTTACCTCATGTACTTTCCACCCAGTACCAGAACTGACCAATCCCTTGAGAAGGACATCAAGATTGGTAAAACAGAAAAGCAGTGAAAAAGAAGACCCCCTATATGGTAGATCATCACAGGGCTGCCTCAGGGGGCTTGGACATAAGAACAGTTGGGAGTATGGAGCCAGAAAGTGTTTCACTCTGTTGTACACAGGGATCCTATGAGTTATAACCTTCCTGAATTTTTTTTTGACATCACTGCCTCTGGTGGTTGTGGGTGCTACGCAGTGCTGCACCTGAGAGCCACCACTGGATTTGAACCGCCAAGTTCGCGGGCCGCAGTCCCGCACTCAACCACTTACTCCACCGGGGCTCAACCCAACCTTTCTGATTTTAATGAACTCAATGGCACTTCACAACAACACACATGGTAGTGTGTCTGTGTGTGAGTGTGGGGGGGTGGTATTATCCATTATGCTTTGGACTGAGAGCCTCAGGGTTGTTGGTTGACAACAACCTTCTTCTCTGCTGGCAAAAGGTGAGGCTATGTGCTCATGTAAAGATATACAGACAAAGGAAAAGTGGGTGAAGGGAGACAAGGGAGCATGTATGATTTGATAAAATGTTAATAGTTTATAAGTTGTCAATGGTTCATGAGGGTGGGGGTGTGCGAGGATGGATGGGGAAAATGAGGAGCTGATACCTCATTGGACTTGAGGACACTTGAGGACTCAAGTGGAAAACAAATGTTCTGAGAATGATGATGGTAGCAAATGCACAAATGTGCTTGATACAACGGGTACAGATTGCGATAAGAATTGTATGAGCCTCCCATAAAAGTATTTTTTTAAAAAAAGGATGCACAAAACCAGTTGTTGCTGTTGTTGCTGTTGTTGTTGTTGTTGTTGTTAGGGATCATGGAGTCTATTCCACAGTGACCCTATCTATGCACAACAAAAGGAAACAGCTCCTGGTCCTTGGCTATTCTCACAATTGTTCTTATGCTTTGAGCTCATTGTTGCAGCCACTGTGTCAATCCGTGAGGGGCTTCCTCTTTTTAAGACTGCCTTCTACTTCAGCAAATGTGGTGTCCTTTTCCAGGGTCTGCTCTCTCCTGAAAACCAGCCCAAAGTAAGTGAGATGGAGACTCACCATCCTTGCCTCTAAAGTGCAATTCTGCCTGTTCTGCTTCCAAGAGAGATCACTATGTCCTTTTAGCAGTACTTACAGAGCCAAGGAAACCCCATAGAATGTCACGAGGAGCTGGTGGAGACTCCATGAGAGTGAATTTATTTCAAGTCCATCAGTTCCTTCACAGGAGAACATTTTGTGTTCCTGTACAGATGCACATCCTTAGAAGCTTAAAGGTGCTATGAATGGAGCCTAAGGGAGCTGCAAATGGAAGCTGTCTAGATGACCAGGAATTTGCTCTTTAAAATTGTATTTATTTTTTATTCAATCTTTTTATTGGGAGCTCATTTTATTGTCATTTTATGTTGAACGGTGGTGGCACTGTGCGTTAGGCATTGGCAAGGTGAGTTATTAAAACCCATCAGCAAGTCTGAGGGAGAAAGAGTAGTCCGCTTCCTCTCATAAAGGTTTACCTCTCTGAACCTTATCAAGGAGTCTTGATGAACTGGAATGAACTTGATGGCAGTGGTTTTGCTTTGTGATTTTGGATCTCAACAGGTTCTTAATAGTTTCCCATGGCTTCCATGGAATCTACCCAGCAATTGCTCTCTCCCCTCCTTGATGAATACAAAAACAAAAACATCAGCAATGACAGGCGTAAACCTCTTTTCCTGACCCTCTCTGCGTTCTACTTAGAAACATGTAATACTGACAAGAGCGGTTTGAATTATATAATGCCCTTTAATGCTGCTACCTCTGTGGCCAAGGTGATCCAGCATGGGGTAAGGGGATACAGCTGAGCTGGGTCCCCTATATACAGAGGGGTATACACCACACTGAGACGGAATCAGCAGATTTTTAAGGAGTCCTGGAAAATAGCATGCCCTATTCATGCAATATGTTCCGGGTTTCTGTTGTTAGATGCCTCTGAGTTGGCTTTGACCCAACAGGAGGAAGTACTGCTTGGTCTCGCACATCCTCAGACCTGAGCATTATTGCTGCCACTGTGTGAATCCATCTTGTGGAGCAACCTCTACTTGATGCTCCTACACTTTACCAAGCCTGACGTCCTTCGCCAGGGCCTGCTCTCTCCTCACAACATGGCCAAAGTGTGTTCAGTATATACAAGCCAACCTAAAGGTAGTTTAAAGAATAAGAGTCAGGAGACTCAAGGTCCTTATGCAACTGTGGACCAAGAATTCCTTGGTTCTTGGCTTCTTTGTCTCCCAATTAATAAAGTGAGCATCTGAGATGTGGTCATGTCAAAAACCTTCTACAACTCTGGCCTTTGTCTCCTGGGCAGCTCCCAACATTGTCCAAGAATGCGGAGTGTTTCTCTCTGGCCAGATAGACAGCGCACCATTAATTCTCAATTGCACTGGTATATTGGTAGGTGAAGATAATCACCAACCAGGGGGGTGGGGGTGGGGAAGAAATATAAGAATGTTAGGAGCAGGTAAAAGAAAGAGAGGTAGGGGGAAAAAAACCTAATTTGTCTGTTACAGTTCATTTCACACATAGAGGGAGTTAAGATGGGAAAAAAGTATATCTCAGAAGGTAATTACATATTGTCTGCAATCAATAGAACACACTGGGGAGAGAAAAGCTACTTGTATTACACATAGAATTAGGGCTTTCAGATAGGAGCTGGAATTATCTCCTATTCCAGCAGCAAGTGCAACACTCAGAGAGCTCGTGATTCTTCCAAACTTTCCAGCTCAGATTCCATCTTCCCTTCTAATCTCCCATGACTCAGACAAATTAGTTCCCAGCCATGATTTAGTCCATCTTCTGATATTATTGAAGATCATGAAGGTTGGTGGAAAGCATTTGCCAGCCAGGAATACACAATGAACCGACGGTATCAAACATTAGGCTGGAAATACAGACTTCAGCCAGGATGCAGTGAATCATTCCATTCCCACTTGGTGGCATTAGGCGATGCTTCTTGAATGGTAGAGGGTGTAATGGAATTCGATCCAGGGCATTAATAATTGTGCATTGTTGTGGCTGCTGTCACTCGTCAATGAGTCAGATCTTAGTCATTGTGACCTTAAGTATAAGAGGACAGAGGAAGGTCGGGCCCTCCACTGTATCCATGACCACTGGTGTGTTTTAATCCATTGTTTGGGTTAATGTGTTAATCCATTTCATAATAACTGTACATCACAGAAGCTGTCCCCAATAGAGAATGGCATCTGTGAGTGTCCTCAGAGGTCACATTGACATGAGGAAACCACCAATCACTGAATTCCTGGATGATTCCACAGGAGCTTCAAATGCTGTTCGCTCAAAGTGGATGAATTCCTTCCTCATATATCCCCCTTTCTCATTATCATCCTCAAAGTAACCATATCGTATCACCCTTTCTCAAATGCCCAAGCTGGGAATATCAGCATTATATTTTGTCTCCCCATTGCATAGGTCATGACACTTTTGAATATAGTGGGTAGAAGCAGTTCAAAAAGGCTTTGGAGTGACTATCTTGATTTATGCAGCTTGCATTATAGTACCTGATTCAGCTAGAATCCGGGACTTTAAGAGTATCATTAAACATTTCTTTCTTTCTCCCCTTCTATTGACTCGCATTTTCTCTGAATTGAATTAATCCTGAAATTGATGCTCTCTACGTGGCAAATGTGATGGGTCTGGAGTTAAGTGAACCTTACATTTGCCATATGGAAGGGCAAGTCACCATTGCAATACTGCCAGGAATTCTACAATAGTCACCAGTAATCAGGTTTAAGCCTCTGTTTCTCACTGATCTCCACCCTTCAATCAGGTGGGGTAAAATAACTAACCAGGAGTCTGTGCCCTACCCCCAACCAATACATATGATTGAAGGCTCCATAAATGGGTAAGAGAATGATGCTGAGCAAAGAGAAAGTTACAGATATTAGATTCACCAACATTTCTTTAACCAGGAACCAATGAACTGTTAGGTTTGATGCTAGAAGAGAGTGGAGAGAAGACAGAGTAGCTAGGTTTATAAAAATCTTGATCACGCAAGAACGGATGATACTGAGAATACAGAAAGATTAATCTTGCCTTACAGAAACTATTTAAAAATGATGGTACAGTTATATAATCTCATGTCAACTTGAGGGTATTAAGAATAAGGGGTGGTGGTATCCAATTTGTAAATCAGGTCATAGTCTGTTGATGCTTCCTCATGGGCATGGTTTTCTTTTCTTTTTTTTTTTTTTGTTTTTGTTTTTTTAGGGCATCACTGCCCAGGTGGTGGGAGTAGGAGGCCCATCCTTTGCCCCTGTGGAGCTGGAATTGAACCTCCATCCCAGTGGGCTGCAGTTCTGCGCACAAACACTACACCACCGGGGCTCAGCCCCAGGCCTGGTTTTCTTATGAGTATTATGGAAACTTCCTCTCTACTTTACTTTCCTGCTGTAGGAGCCATGCAGAGACCTGGGCCAGCACCAAGATGCTTCCACCATCACTGGATCCACAAGACTTTTCACCCATCAGTCTGTGATCTTCTTGCATTTGGTATTATTGCATATTCTGTGCAAGTCTGAAGAGAAATTTGTAAACTAGTATAGGATATATGGACTAATATCAAAATTATAGACTTGATCTGGAGTAGGCTGAGTTGTTTTTTTTTGTTTGTTTGCTTGTTTGTTGGTTTTTGACCTTTTAAATGTATTTTTATTAAATCATTTTATTGGGGGCTTATACAACCCTTAGCACAATACATCCATACATCCATTGTATGCAAAGCACATTTGTATCTCTGATACTATCATCATTCTCAAAACATTTTCTTTTCACTTAAGCCCCTGGTATTGTCTCCTCCTTTTTCCACCCACTCCCCTCTCTTCTCTCCCTCATAGACCCTTGATAATTTATAAACTACTGTCTTTTTGTCTTGTCAAATGCTTTCCAATGTCTCCCTTCACCTACTTCCCTGGTGTCCCTACCCCAGGGAGGTCATATGTGAATCCTTATCATTGGCTCCCCCTTTCTACGCTATGCTCCCTCCATCTTCTCAATATCTCCACTCTCCCCACTGGTCTTAAAGGGATCATCTGTCCTGAATGCCCCTTGTTTCTGGTTCCTGTCTGTACCAGTGTACATCTTCCAGTGCAATTACTCTTCCATATAAATCTCTTCTTTATACATACATTTTGTATTTGTTTCCGTAGTAAACCCGCGTCATATAGATGGCAAAGAGATTCCGCTTCTCATCACAGAATCTTCAGAAAGAAGAAGAGGAGGGAAGAGCCAAGTGGAGTGGACAGAGGATTTGATAGAACATTTGATTGTCCCTAAAACCACAGGTAGGTGGTAAACTCCTGTTTTGTGTGAAATTATTTCCCCACCCCATAATGTCTTATAAATCACAACTCCTATTCTTATGGATAAGGATCCATCTGTCAAAGCTGTGTCACCAGTATTTTAAATACCATGGGGGATAGATGAGTTCAAACTGCCCACCTTCTAGTTAGCAGCTGAACACTTAACTGTTGTGTAGCCAGGGCCCCTTTATTACACATTAGCCCATTTAAAGTACTTAGATCTATAATTCTTAAAGACTTACTCAGGGCTGGCATTGTTCTTGGTCTTCCCCATGTATTAACTCTTTTAAGATTATTATTGAAGGCTATTATTTACCACTGTTATTATCCCTACTTGAGATGAGACACAGGAAGGTTTAGCAACACGCCTGGGATCACATCTGTGAGGCGGAGAACTGAATTCCACCCTAAGCAGCCCCCCTCCCACCTCAATCTCTCAGCTTCATCACTTAGCACATAATATGTCTATGGGAGGCATATTATTATTCTCAGTTGATTAATGCCAAAATTGAATCTCAAAGGGTAACTGTAATTTGCCTAAAGTCATGCCACGCTTGAGAAGCAGAGCTAGGGCTTGAACTGTGAGCTTTTCTATTCTTTCTGCTCGAAAATGATGCCTCTGACAGAAGTCATTGAGAAGACAGGGGAAGGAGTCACACCAACTTCTTGTATCAGAGTATATCCTAGCATCAAAATACAAGCGTGGCATCTCCACCAAACTGGGTGGTTTGCATCATTTCACTCTGCCATTAACGGCAGCTACACAATCAATTTGTCTAGATAGACTGAAAACCCTTTGGGAAAAGTAGGTAATAGTGTAATAAATATGCTATGTATATATAAATATATATATATGTGTGTGTGTGTGTGTGTGTGTATAAATTTTTGGGTGTGTATAAATTTTTAGGGTGATATCATTACATTTTCTACATTGTGCTTCTCCAGTGCCTGTGGAGAATAAACAGCTGTCTTTCAGAAGAAAAAATAACTTAGATGTAGACTTGTTTGGATCCTAGCTCTCCCACCTCATAGTTCCCTGATCATAAGCATGCTCCTTCAATCACCTGCATCTAAAATTTGTCTTTAAAAAATGAAGATTAGTGTGATGAATTCATAAGAAAAATACATGGAATTTACTTTATTGAATGCCATTGAATGCAAAATGTTTTCCTATAACTTTATTTACTTAGTGACTCTTGATCAGGGTCCTGTCTTCTTGGTTCTGACCCAGCACACCCCCATTATTGATGGATCATAATCCAATTGGATCTCTTTTTCTCTTGTTCTCATGAACAGCATGATGGAACAACCTTATAGAATAGGGAAAGGGCAGTAATCTCAAGCTCTGATCTAAAATCTGTGTGATTTGAACAAGTCGTCTCTCATCTCTAGGTTTCTCCTCCTCACTCCTCCTCATCCATTGAAACATGATTTAAAAAAAAAAAAACCTAGAGTTGTAAATGTAATGTAACAGAGAGGAAGTTGTGAAACTCAAATGAAGACTGACCACAAAAGAGGGAGGGGAGGAAGGCAGAAGGAAATAAAAGAAGGAATGAGAAGGCAAAGAGCACACGAAAGCAAAGAGGTTTAAGCACAAGCATCTATGGGTGTACTAATAATCATCTATGAAAAGGTGGGAATAAATTCAGGAACATATAGTTATAGGCTTAATACTAAGGCAGCAGCTGGACCTTGCGACCTCACCCAGTCACTCCCTCAGTGCAAGAACATTTTGTTCTATGAGTCTGGCCATGATGCTCACTGGTCCAATATGATCACTGAAGTCAAATAGGTGCAAAAGTGAATGTGGTGAAGAAAACAATGGCACCCAGATATGGAAAGATAAACAGTCTGGGGGCTCAAAGCCTGAAGATAAACAGCCAACTAACCGAGAAGTACCTAAGTCCACACGGAAGAAGCACACCAGCCAGTGTGCCCGAGAGGAGTCAAAAGGATCAGACCTCAGGCATCAAACGGGAGAAAACCAATATTATTGTCTATGCACTTTCCTGAGATAATCAATGAGGACAAGTGCTGAGAGGAGAAAGAGTGGTGAAGATGGCTAATGATACTTGGCTATCAAGACACAATACCTGAGGCCTCAAAGGCCTGAGGATGAGGAAACAGTGCAACAAGGCCTACCATCGAAGAAGCACACCAGCCTGTGCGACCATGAGGAGTAGAAAGAGCCAGGCTATCAGGCATCAAAGAACAAAAAACGTATCGTTAAGTGTCCACCATCCTGTCATGATCGCTGAGGACAAAAGGGTGCAGAGGCAAACAGAGCTGAGGAAACTGATGGCGCCCAGCCAGCAAACGATAAATTACCTGGGATCTTAAAGGCTAGAAGGTGAACAAGTGGCCATTCAGCGCAGAAACAGCAAAGCCCACATAGAAGAAGCACACCAACCTGTGTGATCATGAAGGGCCGAAGGGAGCAGACATGAAACATCAAAGAACAAGGATTAAATCGGTAAGAATGAGGGGGAGAGCAGGGTGGGGACCCAAAGCCCACTTGTGGGAAATTAGATACCCCCTTACAGGGGAGTCACAGGGGAGAGATGGGCCAGTGAGGTGGCAATGAAGCATAAAACCTTCCTCTATTTCCTGAAGGTTTCCTCCCCCAACCATCACAGCCCCAAATCTGCCCTGCAGTTCCAGCTGGACTGGAGGAGGTGCACTGGTGAAGGTGGGAACTGGAAACGAGGGAACTTGGGGTGGATGGACCCCTTGGGGTCAGTGGTAGGAGTGAAATTGCTGGATGGGTGGAGAGAAGGTGGAGTGGAGAGAAGAAGCCAGCTGTGGGGCTCTGCAGACTGTCTCCTATCTGGAGGGCAGACATAGGGAGGAGTGGGCAAGGGGAGATGTCAGGCAGTGTAAGATATGACAAAGCAATAATGATTGCAGAGTGATGAGGACTGGAGGGGAGGGGGAAAGGTTGGAGGGGAGAGGAAGAGGTGCCTGTTTCAAGGGCCCAAGTGGAAAGGCAGATGTTGGGAGAATGCCGATGAGGACAGGCAAGTGGGGGTGCTTGGCATAGTGTATGTAACTATGCATTGAACTACATTTGATAGAAAGTGATGTGTGAGTGCCCAATAAAATGATTAAAAATAAAACCCTAGGGTCATTGATCACCTGAATGGGTAGTGTTTTCTTTTTCAAAGTATTTATCTAAAGAAAATTTCAGTTTTGGAAGCCTCCCTCCCATAGAACATGGGGTGCGTGCAAGAGTTAATCTACAGGTATGGTATATAGTTTGTCAAAGAATATCAATATATTTGCTTACCTCTGTTGAGAATATATCCATGATTGTGGTGGAGCACATAAGAGAAAAGTTTTCCGAGCTCAGAAGTAACACAACACAGTGAGAGGACGAGTAGTTGGTCGTGGGGGATCAGGACCATGGTCTCAAAGGACCAAAGTCAATTGGCACAACAGACTTCTAAAAGTAATATTCTACATCCTCAATTGGTGAGTAATGACTGATGTCTTAAAAGCTTTTCTGAGCTGCCATATAAGGTGCAAATGTTGACTTTTACCCCAACTCAGGGAAAGAAGAGTGGTGAAAATGGAGAGTCACATGGGAACAATTAGTCCAATGGACCGACCAAGTGAATACTGTTCTCCACAACCCTGACACCAGAAGAACTAGGCTGCTATCACAGCCAACTCCTCTGAAAAGGGTCACATTAGAAGGTCCTGAATAGAATGGGAGAAAAAATGGAACAGACATTAAAATCATAAAAGAGATCAGGTTTATTGATTGGATAGAAAGTGGTGAGTCCCACAACCCCTTCAATCACCTTTCGGGAACTGAACTCATGACTTAGAAAAGAATCCAGCAGAAGTCAGCATTTCCGCAAGGAAAGCCGGTTAGGGAAGAACAAAGAAAGAAATTAGGATTCCCTGGGAGGAAGTAGCATAGGCCATGGTATATTGGGGGGATTACACTGGTCAAGATGAAATCTAAAGTGCATATATTGTTAAATATAAAGCTGATTATTTGCTCTCTAAGCTTTCACATAACCAAATTAAAACGTTTTGAAAGCCAAAAGTGTTCTGCTTTGGTTAAGTTATTAATGTGTCATTGTTGTTTAGATTCATTCCCTAAGACATTTGAGATTTTGTGAAACAGAGTCTAATGGAAACAATCAAAACAGAGATCACGATAAAGCTCACATGCTGAGAAGAATGAACCCATTTGTCACTGGAGAACATTTTGATTGGGAACATGAATTGCTATGTAAACTTTTACTTCAAGTACAACACAGTACATATATATAAAGAAACCAGGTCTTGAAGCAGCAACACAGGAGTCCTTCAAGGAAAGAATTTTTTGTTTCGTTTGGTGGCATCACTGCCCTGCTGGGATTAGGAAACCCAGCATTGCTCCTGAAAAGCTGCTGCTGGGTTTGAACCATCAACCCTGTGGGTTGCAGTCCAAGGAAACCCTTTTAAACAAACAATTGAAACACTTTAGAGGAATATTTTGCAGCAGATGTGCTTGATATTATTGGATTTCTTGATTGCTGCTTTCATAAGACTTGATATGTAGAAATAAGTTAAATGAAATCCTTTACAGCTACCATATGTTTGTTTGTTTGTTTTGCCATCTATCATGATGTTGCTTATTGGTCCTGTTTGGAGGATTTCTGTGTCCTTTGTCTTGAAGTGCAAGTCACAGGGAAAACTGGTCTCTGCTTTTCCTCAGTGGGTTCTACAAACTCTCTCTGTGTTTGGAAAACAAAGTTGTGTCATGTATGTATCCCAGACTGTTCATGAATTTTGTTTCAATATTGAGTTGGGTTTTACTCTTCTTCCACTGCAGCGCCTCGGTTTTCTTTCATAATACTTTAAAGAAGTGTAGTGAAAGAATACAACCTTGACTGTGCTTTCTCTTAGTGATGATGTGCAGGTTTGTCAAGGGCATACATAAGTATTCTGGAAAACAATACTCTGGAATTTTCTCAATTCCTTTTCTCAATGCTAACCATGATATGTTTTGATGCACATGCTTGAATGCCTTTGAATAATTCATAAGAAGAGGTGACCATCTTCCTAGTATTCTGTGCTTTCAGTTTTGATCCATCTGATATTAGGATGACCATCCTGGCCCCCCATTCCACATCTTCTGAATTTAACTTGACTTTCTGGCATTTCCTTCTTCAGTGTACTGCTGCAACATTTTTTTTTCTCTTCAACAAAATTGTCTTTGCACCCAATACCGATGGCTGTTAGTTCTCACGGAGTTTTGAGTTTGTTCTGACTCATAACAACCTCGGGTAGAAAGACTGAAAGAGAGCTGGTTTTGTCCTCTCTTCACAAGAGTTAGGTTTGAGCTTATTTTTGCATCCATTGGGTCAGTCCGTCTCATCGCCAGTCTTCTTCTTTATTAATATCTTATGTTGCTGTTGTCAGGTACCCTTGAGTTGGTTATGACTCATCATGTTAGACCTATTAATCTGTTAGTTTTCTCTTGTTGTGAGGGACCATAAAGTCCGTTCTAACCCATGCTGACCCTCATGTACACAAGGAATGCTGTCCAGGCCTCCACCAGGCACACAGAGAGTCCTATGCTTGTGCTCCTTGCTATGACCACTGTGTCAACACACTTTGTCGAGAGCTTTCCTCTTTTTTGCTGCCTCTTACATTACCGAGAATGGTGTCCTTCTCCAGAGACCGGTCTCTCCAGACAACCTGCCCAACCTATATAGGATGAAATGTTTCCATATTTGCCTCTAATGAGCACCCTGACCATACTCTTAAAAGACCCATGTATTATTCTTTTGTCAGCCCACAGTAATTTTGATATTCTGCCCAATACTGTATTTCAAATGCAACTATTCTTTCATTTTCCTATGTCCAACTTTCACAAGCATATTACGCAAGGGAAGATACGATGCCTTAGGTCAGGTGCACTACAGTCCTCAAAGTAACATATTTGCTTACCCAAACTCTAAAAAAAGTCTTGTGCAGCATATTTGCCCACTGCAATGCGCCTTTTGAGCTGTCGACTGCTCTTTCCCTCAGCATTGATTGTGTGTCCGAGCATGAAAAAATAATTGACAACTTCAGATGCTTGCCCATCTTTCTTCATTTTATCTATTGGTTCAGCTGTGATGATCTTGGTCTTCTTTACATTGAGTCATAATTGAGAGTGAGGGTAACAATGTTTGGAGTTCAACAGCAAGTGTCCCAACTTCTCACATTCACCAAGCTATGCTGTGTCGTCTGCATATGTCAGATTATTAATATGCTCTTGACGTTGTGGCTGTTGTTAGGTGCTACTGAATCAGTTACAATCCAGAGTGGCCCTGTACACAACAGAACAAAACACTGCACTGTCTTGCGCTATCCTTACAACTTGTTCCTATGCCTAAACCCATTGTTCCAGTAATGGTGTCACTCAATCTCATTAAGGACCTTCCTCTTTTCGTTGTTCCTCTGTCTTGCCAAGCATGATGTCTTTCTCAAGCGACTGGCCCCTCATGAGGATAATACTAAAGTATATAAGAAAGAGTTTGGCCACCCTTGCTCTAAGAACTACATTGTGCTTACTCTTTCCAGGATAGATTAGTTTGTGTTTTCAGTAGTTCTTAATACTCTCAATATGCTTCTCCAGCACCACATATCAAAGGCATGGCTTCACCTTTGGTCTTTATTCAATGTGCAACATTCCTATGCATATGAGGCAAGGGGAAATATCATGGTATGGTCAGACACACCTTGGTCCTCAAAGTAACATCCTTGCTTCTTCCCTTATGAAGATGTCTTGTACAGCAGATTTACCTAATGCAATATGTCTTTTGAGCTCTTGATTTCCATGAAGATTGATTGTGATTCCAAGCAAGACACAATCCTTGACAACTTCAGCCTTTGCTCCATTGATCACCATATTATCTGTTGGTCCAGTTATGAGGATTTTGATTTTCCTTACATTGAGTGGTAATCCATAGTGAGGCCTACAATCCTTGAGCTTCATGAAAAAGTGCTTCAAGTCCTACTCACTCTCAATGTTTTGTCATCTGTATCTGTATAAGGTGTTCATAAGTTATCCTCCAATCCTGAAGCCACATTCTTATTAATCTAGTACATATGCTCTGATTATTAACTCAACATACAAGTTAGGTGCCTCAGCTTATATTTGTGTCCACTTATACTTGAGTATATCCAGTACGTACCTTTTGGGTTTTCTTAAATTTTGTGTCTTTACACACTTCATTGTGATGTTTTTCTGCCTTCTCCGGTTGCCCTTTACAATGTTCCATTCATCTCTGTTCATTCTTTCATTTACTTTAGCTGCTTTTTGATTAAAAGCCAGTTTCAGAGCCTCTTCTGTTTTGATTTTTTAGCTTTTCTTTTTTTTCTGCCTTTTAAATCACCCTTTGCTTGCTTTATGTGCGATGTTTTTGATATCATTCCACAGCTCATCAGATCTTCTGTCATGAGTGTTCAATACAACAAAGCTGTTCATGAAATGTTCTCAAAATTCAAAATTGAGATAGGCTCAAGTTTATCTTGAACTTACATATGAGCCATTGCTGGTCTGTTCCATAGTCAGAACTATGATCTGGTTGTAGTGGCAGATAGTGAAGTTTTCCATTGACTATTCCCACAGAGTCTATTTGATTCCTGTGTATGAATTCTTTCTGGGTAAGTCCATGTACATATTTTCATTTTTGTTGTTCAAGAATGGTATTTGATATGAGTAAGTTATTGATATTACAGAATTTCTATAATGATATCTCCTGTCCTGTTTCTAGCACCAATTCTACATTTTCTAATTAAGTTTTCCTGTTTGTTTCCAACTTTTGCATCCAAATAGCCAATAATTATCCATGCATGCTGACTGCATGTGGGATCAAATTCTGGTTGAAGTACATGTTAGAATTCTTCATTTTCTTCACCACTAACTGTTATGGTTTGGTGTATAAATATGAAAAATAATTGTATTGATTTGATTTTCTTGAAATGAGAAAGATATAATCCTATCACAAAGAGTACTACAGTTCATGATCAATTTTGCCATGCCCTTTTTGATAACGAATGAATGTCATGACTTTACTCTTCATTATGTTATTCCCAGAATACTAAATCACATGCTATTCTGATTCAAAATGGCCAATATCAGTACACATTCACTCACTGCTGCCTTGGATTTTGACCACTTCACTTTTAAAACTACTCAGAACTACCAATCATTAGAAGATTTGTGCCACCATTTCTCCTTACCTTGACTAGTGTTTCATAAAAACTGAGGAGCCCAAATATTCCACTCCCATGACTTGACCAGACTCATTCACCACCATGATTACACTCAGAGAAATTGGTAATGACACCCAAGGGCCAAACAATCTGTATTGAAAGAAGTAGGGTGAGAGTGCTGCTTTTAAGCAAGAATTGCAAAACTTAATGTTATAAATTTTAGACATATTGTCACGAGAGACCAGTCCCTGGAGATGGGCATCATGTTTGAGAAAGTGGAGGGTGGGTCAAAAAGAGAAAGATTATTGATGAGATAGAGTGACACAATGGCCGTATCAGTGGACTTGGACAACAATTATAAGGATCGGGCCTGACTGTGCAGTGCTTGGTTCTGTTGTGCTTAGAGTTCTTATGTGTCAGGACTAATCTGATGACACCTCACAGTTACAACAAAATCTGAGGAGTCCATCCTCTGGCATTATCTCTATGAATGTACTGGAGGGCACACTTTAGACCTTCAGTATCTGACAGTTTCCAAGCTATTCATAATGATTTTAATGCTCTTCTCTTAAAAGCAACGAGTTGAGGCCGCTTTGCTGTCGATTCTCCTTCTGAAACCTCCACTGAAACTTGTTCAATTGGGGTAACCCTGCTAGCATTGGAAAGAAAGTGATACACACCTTCCTACACGACAAAAAGAGTGGGGACTATCAATAGAGTATTCAATAATTATGCATTCTGTCGGATCACTTTTTAGAATCGGTGTAACTAGGGCAATCTTTCAGTAGGTGAGGGGGCTGTCTTCCATCTCCTTGACATACATGATGAGTGAATGTTTCTAGCATCTTCATTCATTCATTTGTTGAAATATCTTACTCAGTATTCTGTCACTGCTTTCAGGGCAGTTTGGACTGCTTACGTCAATACTATTAATTTTTATTTTTCGATTTGCTCATATTGATTTCTTGCATCCTGAAATAATGCAAGTGTACCGTTCCTTTTCGGTGCAGTGCTCGGTTCTCCATGTTCCTTCTATTGTATGTTGATGCTTCCCGTGTCATTTGGTATAATCCTTCAATAGTTCAACTCTCGGCTAAAATTGTTTGCTTACATCTGTCCAATGGAGAGAGGCAGGTGAGTGTATTCTTCCCATTTCTAGACTCAGCCTTTTGTACATTTTATTATAGTAATGTTTTATTTTGTCTTTTTGAGCCACCTTTAAAATTTTTCTCTCCAGTTCATTTGCTTCTTCATTTAGTACATTGATTTAGCTATTTTCCCGTGTGAGAGCAATTTTGTGAGTCTCTTCTGGCATCAGTTTCTCATTGTTTCCTGTGTTTTCAAATAGTTTGAACTTTCTTCTTGTATGACATCTTGAATATCACCTCATAACTCATGTGGCCTTCGGTCATTCATGTCTAGTAAGTAAAGGTATTTTAGAAATGGCCTCTGAATATGGTGGTAAATGATCAAGATTGTATTTTGTCTCCCATAGACTGGTTTCAATGTTTTTCAGCTTCAGCCTGTATGGACACAGTCATTATGACTGTCCAGCTTTGAAATCAGCCCTCTAGCCTTTCTCTGACTGACCATCAGAGCTTCTCCATTGTCTCTTTCCAACAGACATAATTCACTTGATTGCTGGCTCTTCCATGTGGTTTTGCCCTTGTTTTAAACCAATCAATGTTTAAGTGCTTTGGTGTGGAGGGGGGAGACATTTATTCTAAAGGATATGTTGAGCTTACAAAATTCTATCATGCATGTGGTAGTAATATAATCTTTGTCAATTTGAGAGGATTAAGAAGAGGAGGAAAGAAAAAAAGAAATAAAAAAAAGAAAGAAGGGGTGGACTTTAGCCTGTAGACCAGGTTGTAGCCTGAAGACCTCTTTTGGAGGTGCTAGGGAGATAAATAGCTCACTGAAAGCAGAACACAGGGTCACTCCCTGGGAGACATTCTTGTTGACAAGCCACATGGAGACAAGCTGATGACAGCTTGAGCTTGGAAGCTGGAGAATTCACATGGAGACCCCTGCCACCACTGAGATGCTGACACCACCACTGGATCCACAAGATGTTCCACCCAGTAGCCTGTGCTCTTCCTACATTTGATATCAATGCATGTGTTTCATAAGCCTGAAGAGAAATTTATAGGCTGGGTTAATACCAGGCATATGGACTTGATCTAAACTGGGTTGGAATGTTTTAAAAATATTGCTCTTATACAGAAAACATTTTTGTACATACATGAGTGTCTATAAATTTTGTTTTCTAGTCTATCCAGACTAGCACAATCAGATATCCAGCACTGTTTCTATCATAGGGTCATATTTTTTCAAATGTTGATCCTTCTCCTTTGTTTCCAACTTTTGTATCCTTATCACAAGTATCAATGCATTTTGATTTTACATTTGATTATTTTCAGATTGTAGACTTTGGTTAAAAAAAAACAACAACCCAGGACTGCCTGAATGGAATTACTTCAAAAGCCAGAGAATCCTCTGGGTGGACAAAAGCCTTTTATGCAAGGATTTCAGGTTTCTGTAGTCAATTCATGATGTCCCTTTTCTCTGAAACACAGCACAGCCTCCAGCACCTTTCAGATGAAAAAGAAAACCCAGCACCAGTGTGTGTACACTCTGGTGTCAGAAGAACTAGGAGTCTGTGTAAACACACTAACATGAAAGTGATTCATTTTTGTCTTCAACCAATATTGTGTTTTCTTCATAGTGTCCTATTTTACTGCCCTTGAACATGCCAATTATTATTGGACTTTTTCTGGTGTTTTTATGGCTAGTTCTAAAAGATGAACTATAGCTGCAATAGAGACTTTGTGATTTTAATCAATTTAGACAATTTCCTACAGTGAGCTCAGGGCAGAATTAGTTTGCAGGATTTGATGTTTTGATTATTTGCCCTGGGGATGAGACTGGAGGCAGTGATGGAGAAAGAGAGAAGGTGACCACTATCCCATCAACATCAGTTAAGTACCAAGAACTGTACTAGAGAGAGCTATTATTCTTCCTTCACCAATTCAATTCTATGGGTGGGACCCTGCATGAAAGGTGAAAGCCTGTGCTGGTCATTTGAGAAGAAAGTGCTAGAACTAAAGTTGAACTCATCCTCTAAAAACACTATAAGGGTTCCTTGGGAGAGGGTGGGGGGATGGAGAAGATAAAGGTTAGCTGACATCAAGGAGTTCAAGAAGAAACTAATTTAAAGTTGGCTTTGGTAGCAGCAATTGTACAATACTGCTTGATGTTTGAAATAGAGAATGTTATATGTATAAGAGCTCACCATAAAATGAGAAAATCAACAACAACAACAACAACAACAAGAAAAGAGTGGGAGGGCCCTGGAATACACTTTATTCATTCATTCACTTATGATAATTTTATTATATGTTTAGGTATTGATGACCATATTGTGAAGTTATTGATTCATTTTTAAAAGATAAGCTAATTGGAGAACCGCAAAAGTAACTGGATGCCAAGTTCCCAAGGAGAAGGTAACCAAAAATAAATAAATATGCAAACCCATTGAATCACATTGACCTTAAATAAGCTTTCTGAGTTTGTTCCCCTATAAAGGGACATATCGCCTCATTTTCCTCCAGATGTGCAACTGATGAATTTAAGCCACCCATCTTGCAATTAGTAGTGCAAAACTTACCTAACAGCACCATCAAGATAGAAGGTACTGATAAGTCTGAAAGAAAATTACCCCCCAAGAAAACCAAAACAGCAAAACAACTGTGGCAGTCATGTACTTATGTCAATTTTATGATTGAAATGTAGGGGTGGAGTCAGGCCTGTTAATCTGGAGTAGCCGATGAGGCCTCTGTGTGGGCATGGCTTTCACTTGAGACTCCTGGGAAATTTCACGATATTTCCCTCGTGAAGTTGAGAAGCTATCTTCCCCAGTTCTTGGGAGTTAGTTTCAGAGATGATTAATCACAGGCAACACAGAATGGCGGCGTCTGGGAGGCTGGAGTAGTCGGCGGAGAAACCACACGGCTTTGTCCTGATGGAGCCTGACCTCTGAGGCTGGGGCAGCCACCTGGAGGCCTCTGCCAGTGATGAGATGCTTCTGCCACCACGGGATGCTGTTGACGGACCCTGAGCCCTGGAAGTGAGGAGATATGAAGAGACCCCTGTTGGTGCCGGGACTCTGTAGCCACTGACCTGTGACTTCGTGAGTCAGAAGGAGACTTTATGGACCGATTTCAGGCATATGGGTTAATATCTGACTTGTAACTTTGAGCTGGACTGGGCTGGGATCTTTTCTCAATGTCTTGTTCTCCTTGAATATAAACCCATTCCTTATATCCATATGCGTGGCTTTGAAATTTGTTCCTCTAGTCTACCCAGACTGACACAACAACTCACTTTCATTGACTGGATTCCCACTCAGCGTGGCCTATAAAAGCCAAACTCGCTGCCTTGGACTTGGTTCAGACTCATAGCAAAACTATTGGACAGGGAACTGCCTATGTAAATTCCCATGACTGTAACTGTTTACCATGGTAGAAAGTATCTTCTTTGTCCAGAGGAGTGGTTGCTGGTTCTGAACTACTGACCTGAAGAATTGAAACCCACCTCACAAACACTGTGTTGCGGGGGCTCTCCACTGACAAGAAAGTACTCTAAACAACTGACCTTTTATGGTTTGCAGGCTCTAAATCTCTACAGATGTAGAATACCTTATGTTTCTCCAGTGTAATAATAGCTTGTGGGTTTGAACTGCTGATCTTGTGTTTAGCAGCCTAACTCCTAATCCACCAGGGCTCATGTGAAAGAGAGTACACCGTAGAAGTAATAGTGATCCATGAGAGAGACCACAGATTCACAAGCACCTCTTCCCAGCCCTGTAAATGCAATCCCAGCCTTATAATAGATGAGCTTCATGGCAATTCACAAATACGTTCATGTTATTAATATCTTAGGTTTGCCCCCCTTACTTTCGCCAAAATAGTTTCACATCTATTGATCCATTTGGTGACAAAAAGCGTTATAGATTCGGCTGATGGTATTAAGCATACTAAATATGTGGGAGAGGGGTTGAAAGGCTTCCCGAGGTCACTCCTCTTTAAATCAGGAATAAATCAAAGGCTCAACTCTGTGAAACTCGATCCCTCTTCAGTGGGCCATATGCAATTGAATCCTAATGGCCAGTAGAGCACAGGGCTCATACTGGATATGTGAAAAAAGAGTCATTGAAATAGTTTGAAATGCTTGATCAAGGTTGCTCTTCCACCCTCTTATTTGGAAAGTGACTTTCATCTCCTCTACAGAGAAATATCAGTGACAGCATCTAACTTTCCCTATCAGAGCATGACTCTGTTGTTTGTTTTCATCCCAAAGTAGCACCAGAGTGATTTTTCTATTATCTCTTACTTTTTTTTTCCAGAGTGGGAAAATCCTCCTGTGAAATGTCCTGGAAAAAATGTGAATTGGGACTTTGATGAGCGGCAGGTTGATTTTATTTTTGTGGTGGTGTAAATTAATCTCTCAGTGTTCAGAAAGTTCTGTCCCCACAGGATCTTAGCTTTTGTGTACTTCAAAGCACAGCTCCTAAGTCTTGGGAGCTGTGAAGATTCAGTGTTAAACACTGTAAAGTAATAGCTTTGGTTACACGCAACCAAAGGCAGGTTTTGAGGTCAAATTGGCTTTTTTCATTGTTTTATTCAGAATCAAAAAGATTGAGAAACTGAGTGCTTATTAGCATTTCAAACTATGTCCCATGTCTAAAGCCAGTGTCTCCTCTCTTTTGTGTCTGCACAGAACCCCTCCCCATTTGACTTCCTTTGACTTACCCGATTGACTAGAGAAACAGATCCAGTAACACTCAGATATGTACAAAAAAGAGTTCCATATCAAGAAGTAATTATATCTCAAGAAAGCATTCCAGCCCAGTCTAACTCAAGTCCCTGCGTGCAATCCTGGTCTATAAGTCCTTCAGACACATGCCGCAATGTGCAGTGCTGCAGAATGCAGGAAGGACACCGGCCAGTAGGTACAAAGTTGTGTGGACCCAAGGTCAGTGGGCACATGGCAGGGTTCCAGCAGCTCTCAGAGTGACCAGTTGACAGAAAGTTAAATAGGGAGAGAAAGACAGAGGGAGAGCAACACTCACAAGGAGACAGCATCAGACTTTCACATGATAGACATATGTGATTCTAGCCCTCTCCAGGAATGTCTAATTGACAAAATCATCTAATTACCACAATCATCAAAAAGCATGGATTCGTTTTTGCCTCCTTCAGATATATACCTTGATTCTGTCTTGCACTTCCTTTCTAATCAACTAGCAGAAAACTTCCCCTTTCAACACTTCATGTTCTTGCAGTGTTTGCATGTACATTCAATTAGAAGGCATCCTGAAGTTATTAAGTGCTATGAGTGGCCATAGCACATGGTCATCTGATATCACACAAAACATAAAGCTGCCTGGTTCTGTAGCACCCTACAATGACATCAGTGTGGGATATCACAGGGATGGGTTGGGACTTTCTTTCTAGTCTATCTTAATCTTGAGGTGCCACTGAAACCCATTCAGCATCATGGCAACACATAAGCCTTCTCAGAGAAGGTAGTTCCAGATTGCACTGCATGGTCATTGATCGAGATTTAAACTTCAGACTCTCATAAGGAAGACAAGGCTCCTATCACTGAATCAGGAGTGCACACGGTTAATCTCACACTCTGCTCAACCCTAGTAGACCATCCACTTGCTGAGAATTACAAGGAAATCATGGTAATCCCTTGAATTTCCAGTGTCTGTGATAGATATCCAAATATCAAGTTTGGTGATGAGAAAGCTATGGTTCAGACTGTTTGACCCCCAAACATTGTCCTGATAGCAACTTTGAGGGCTAAAATTAAAATCTCAGCTTTTGGGAATTTAAATGCTTCTCTAGAAGCTGTGACTTTAGCCACAATGATTGTTGATTTGAGTCCCAAAATGTAGTGCCATCATATGGCCTAGTAGGTTTCTCATAGGGGTACTAGCAACAAGATCAATGGCTTGAAACCATGAGCATCTCTGTGGGAATAAGATGAGGATGTTTACTTCCATAAAGAGGTACAGACTTAGAAACCCACAGGGGCAGTTTACTTGGTCTTATAAGCTGACTATGAATCAGAATCAACCCAATGGCAGTGATTTTGCTATTCTTTGATGAGGAGAAAGTAGAACTTCCCCATACAGTTTCTAAGACTGCATATTTTGATGGAAAACTCATGGTCACATTTTCTCCTGTAAAACAGCGGGTGGGTTTGAGCCATTGACCCTCTTTTTGACCCTCTAGTTAAAAGATGAGTGCATTAATCACTGTTCCACCAGAGCTCCTTAATTCGTGTGTTATTGTTTTAAACCGAGAAGTGTATATGGAAATATATATATATATATATGTGTATATATGTATATATGCCATGATTGGCATTCCTTTTGAGACCAAAGGGAAGTCTCAAAGACCATTGTCAATAATTCCAGTTCTTCTCTAGTCAGGAAGTAATCTGTTAATATTAAGCTCCCAAGAGTAAAAAAAAAATCACAAAAACCAGGAAATAAGTCTTCTAATGATAGCAACTCATTGCTAAAAATGAAGAAAGAAATGGCCTGAAACAATGAAGCCCAAGATCTTCTAGGAATGGGTCTGGAGGTTTTCAGGAAGTTTTGATTCTCTGTACAAAGGTGTGCCTGGCCCCTGTTCTTTGGCAGTGTCAGGCCAAAGATAGCTCAGGTGTAAAATTCTCAGCACCCATGGGGAGCCCAGGGCTCCATTGTTGACCAGCGTAACTCAGACACAGCCACCATCCGTCCATTAATGCACACTTGTGTGCTGCTGAGTAGATGAACAGATGTAAGAAGAGCTAGTGTCAACTGAGAAGGGAGCTCAGAAGATCTAGTTCCCTAAATCTGCTAATGAAAATTATTGTTGCTGCTGCTGTTATCAGGTGGGGTCCAGACAGTTCCAACTAATAACAACCTAATGTCCAGCCATATGCTGAAAAGTGTTGACAACCAAAGATGTTGCTTTGAGGATTTAGGTGAGCCTGACCCAAGCCATGGTATTTTCAAACCCTCTCATCTGCATGTGAAAGACAGTTATTGAATAAGACAGACCTAAGAGGAATCAATGTATCTTAAATACAGCGTTGACGAATACTATTGAAAGTACAGTGGACTGCTGAAGAACAACAACAGCATCTATCTTGGAAGAAACACAGAACATTCCTGAATGGCAAGGATGGTGAAAATTCCTCTCATATATCTTGGGCATGCTGCCAGGGCACATCAGCTCTTGGAGAAGGGCATCAAGCGAGGGAGAGTAGAGAGCCCCTGAAAAAGGGGAAGACCTTCAACAGGCAGAGCGACACCATGGCTGCACAGGTGGGCTCATGAGGCCCTGGTGAGGAGGAGGCAGGACCAGGCAGTGTTTTGTTCTGTGAGGCACAGGATGGCAAGGAGTTGGTACTCACTAGAAGGCACCTACCAACAGTGTGTACAGCACAGTGAAACTCTGTGAAGTCCTGCACCAGGTCTTGTGCCATGAAAATTCTAAAGATCTGCAGCCCAGCCTGGCACTGGAACAGGGCCAGTGAACATGCCATTCTGTTGTTCATGCCGTCACCTGGGATTGGGGTATGAGCTGACAGCAGGGCCCAACAACCTTTCGCTGACAGTCCCTACCAAAGCCCTAGAGCCTGTGTATCTGTCACATTTTCCTCCCTCTGCTCTCCCCTGAGGAGTAGCCCTAGGGCTGCCCTGGTGATGTGTCCAGTGGCTAACCTAAGATGGGCACTTTGAAACCACCAGCTCCTCCAAGGGAGAAAGACATGGCTTTTCGATCCCCTCATGTGCATGGGGAATGCAGGCCTTGACTAGGAAAGACCAAAGAAGGACCCATGGATTTAAATCATTATCCTGTACCTTGGACTACCCAAAGGACAACCAAATCTGTCTTGGAAGAGATGCAGCCAGAATATTCCTTAGAGACCAGGATAGTGAGACTTGGTCTCATACACTTTGCGCATGTTGTCGGGAGACACCAGTCCCTGGAGAAGGGCATCATGACTGGTAAAGGAGAGGGACCATGAACAAGAGGAAGGAAGTGGACAAGATGGATGGATATAATGGCTACAACAATGGGCTCAGGCATAAGTGTAATGTGAGCATTGTGGTATTTCATTCTGTGGTACATCGGGCCACTTTGGGTCAGGATGGATTCCATGACATCTGGCAACCAGCAACGTGATGAAAATGCCTTGCCGTCCACTGACTCAAGAGAACCATGAGGTGGGGTTGTTTCTCGTCTTATTATCTCAGCTCCACATCGACTCATGTGACCTTGGACAAGTCATTTAACCCATAATACATTGACAGCAATTTAGGAAATAGGAACCCAAGGGTAACTGTCCTGTAGGGTGATGTGGAAATTGAATCAGTTGGTGTGTGTAAAACTTCTGGAATGCTGACATACAGCAACTGCTTTCGGAGGTTTGGTAAGTACCCAGTGGATTGGGATTCAGGGTGGCCTCCCTGTGCACAGTAGTGCTGCTCCATTGGGGGTTTTAGTTGGGTGGTTTCAAAAGCTAATCACCAAGCCTTTCTTCCAACTCTTCGCTTTGAACCATTCACATTTCAGTATAGAGACAATGCTTAACCCTTAGTGCCACCCAGGGACTCCTCTCCAAGTATTCTTTAATTTCTTCTGCTCCAACTGTCCTCCAAGGAGAGTTTAACATACCAATTACTGGAGGGAAAGGAGAACTTGAAGCTAAATATTTATCACGTCCTAAAGCTTGGTGACAATGTTGGTGAGTGGTATTATTATTTCATTCCTAGCAAGGGCTATGGAGGCTTCCCTCTCCAGCCTGACTTTTCTCAATGAAGAATCAGAACAAAGGAAGGCACATGTCGGGGTGTGGGGATCCATATTTCATCCAAAGTGCTCGACAGGGTGTTGCGTGAAAGAGAGCCGTGCAGCATAGGCTTCAGCCATCACAGTCAAAGACCAGGCCTCTCTCGCATCCGTGCTCACTGGGGCGTGTGGCACAGCCAGCATTCAGAGACAGACGCCTTCTCGGAAATAAACTAGAGAGCTCTGAAAAGCTGACAGCAGCTCCCAGGTTGTTTGGGCCCTTTCCACAAGATCCTGTCAATTGCCCGCACCTACGGTCAGAGGTGAGAGATGATGTGAAGTGCGCAGGGCAAGCGGTTCAGTGGGTCACAAAGGAGCAGATGGTTCGGGGTTTGTGTGCGTGTGTGTGCATGTGTGTGTGCGTGTGCGTGTGTGTGTGTGTGTGTGTGTTCTGAACTCTACCCAAGAGGAATGATGTGAGAGTGTGTTCTGGTTCGAGGCAGACCCATCGGCGGCCAGAGCAGATCTCTGCTTCCTTGGGTTGTTAGTGGCTGGCTTTGCACGGGGTCGACCACCAGGCTTTTCTTTTCTTCCAAGGTACCTCTGGATGTACTCCCAACTCCCAGGCTCCTGTTCCCCCCTGAGCAATTTACCATGTCATCTCACTGAGGGACTCTTTGTCCTCTTGAGGTTGTTCGAATGTCATTTCTATCTAAGGGTGACCCCCTAAGTCGCTCAGTGTAAAAAGTCTCTGCCTGCCTCTCTGGTCTGTGGCCTTTTATAAGCACATGACAGTCTTTCGAGGTTGCCTCTTGCTGTGTTTGAATGGCCATCTTTTGGGATACTGGTGTACCGCTTAACTGTTTATGCCACCATGGATCCTAAAACATGAAACTCATGGTTATTCAGTTGAATCCAACATTTCTCCCATCCTTTTTTTTAAAAAAAATTGGAATATATATACACACACACACACACACACACACACACATATATATATATATATATATATATATATATATATATAAATTCCATAGTTAAATCATGGCAAACTGTATTGGACAATGGTTACTACATTCAGTGTTCAAACATTCTTTTTCTTTCCGGACTCCTTGACAAGGTCTCTCTTTTTACCGTCTCACCACCACTGCACCCCCCTACACACTCACACACACCCCATGGAGATCCTTATTCTACTTGTTGCCCCTGCAGGTTCATATACTGCAAAACAGGATCATATATGACACAGATTCAAGAGGGTGATCCTAATGACACAGTGCATCTGAGATGAACCCTGAGAGGAACAAACAAAAACAAGAAAAACTGTAGATCGTGTGGAAAACCAGATCAGGTCCAGCATGCATCAGAGGGGA
>PVJH01021537.1:0-39148 GCA_004026705.1 Nesogale talazaci | reverse complement strand
TTTCTCCTGAGTTAGCTTATTTTGCCCAGAATGGACTCTCCACAGCCATTAATGGATAAAGGAAACCCTTTATGAGACCTATGTGTCTATTTCTTTCATCTAATTTGAGTCTCCAATAAACCCACTAAAATGGTCTCAACACTTGATTAGATTTACCTAATCCGTGTAATACTTGGTTCTGTCCTGAATACTACTTGTATTTTTGCTGTCTGCTCCTCAAAGAAATTCTACTAATGTTAGGTGTCATTGGGTTGGCTCCAACCCTGGCCACCTTATGAGAAAAAAGCACTGCTCAGTCCTAAACCTGACTTACAATTGTTGCCTTATTTGTGCCCATTACTGCAGTCACTATTCCAATCTGTTTCTCAGAGCCTCTTCCTCTTTTTTCTGTTGATCCTCTAACTTATCTGGCATGATGTGCTTTACAAGTTATTAGTCATATCTGATGGTGTATGCCAAGCAATCAAAATGCATCTTCGGATTCTTGCTTCGAGCATACAACATTCTGGTTGTATGCTCAGGTCAGGTTTATTCATCTTCTGCTTGTTGTTGTTGTTGTTGTCATCATTGTTGTTGTTGCTAGAGTCTGTTGAGTTGGTCCTAACTCATAGCTACCCCATGTACAAAAGAAAGAGACACTGTTAGGTCCTGTGCCATTCTCAAAATAATTATGTTTGAGCCCGTTGTTTAGCCCTTGTGTCAATGATACATTTTGTAGACGGTCCTCTTTTTCACTGGCCTTTTGCTTTACCACGCATGATGTTAGTCCCTGAGGATTGGTCTCTTGTTAACATGTTCAGAATACTTGAGATGTCATCTCACCATCCTTGCTTCTAAGGCGAATTCTGGTTGCACTTCTTTAAAACAGATTTCTTTTTGTTCTTCTAGCAGTCTATGGTACTTTTAGTATTCTTCGCCAGCACCATAATTCAAATACATCAGTTCTTCTGCTTATTGTTCAACTTTCACATGCATATAGGGCAACTCAGTTTTACATCATTTCCTGGTCGTTCATGGTATAGTCAACATTTTTCATCAATACTGCTATCTCAGTGAATCAATTATTTTTCAGTTTTCTGTTTTGTTCAGCTTCTCAATGCATATGAATAATAGAAAAGGTCGTGACTCAGGTCAGATGCATCTTAGTTCTCAACGTGATATCTTTGCTTTTTTTTTTAACACTTTAAAGAACTCTTTTGTAGCAGGGTAGTGGGTTGCCTGAGTTCTTGACTGTTGCTACCACAGCCATTAATCATTGATCCTAGAAGAATGATATCTATGGCAATTTCAATTTCATTGCCATTGATTGTGATGTGGTTTATTGGTCTAGTTGTAAGGACTGTTACTTTCTCTGTACTGAGAGCCCATCTATCCTGAAGGCTGTAGTCTTTCATCTTTATAAATAAGTGTTTGGTCTTCTTTAGCTTCCGAAAATTTGAATCAACAGTGAGTTGAGCCCTGCTTGAGTAATTGAGGTGAGCTAATAAGTGAAAGAGAAACAAGGGATTAGGATAAACCAAAATAGAAAATGTACTTAAGTCTTTGGGTTTGTTTTAATATATAACTCTAAACAATAAGAAATTCAGGTGCTGGACACAGCCAGAGTTAGGCAAATCCTGTAGTGCTGTATAAGAAATAAGAGAAACATTCTTGGTTTTTGATGATTAAAAACAGAAATAACTCACTGCCATCAAATCAATTAAGGTAATTAATTGATGATCATTTTAAACTATCCATCTAAACTAGAGCTTCTTAAATCAGGGGCACTTTGGAATAAATGAAGAGGCTTACAACTTGACACTTATGGAGACAAAGCATTCAAAAGATTTCCTCAAATTGTGCTTCCTTGATTTTTCAGGAATTTCATATGTTAGTGCTGGTTAGGGTTTTGGGATTATCTAATCAACCTCTTCACTCTCAAGATTAGGAACTCAACATTCTAACAGCCATAGAGTCACTGCTGACACATAGTGACCCCCTGTGGGTGTCTGAGACTATATCTGTTCACAGGAGTGGAGAGTCATTCTCCCACAGAGCTGGCGGGAGTTTCAAACTGTCAACCATGCAATTGTGGCCCAGCGTATAACCACTACACCACCAGGGCATGATAAGATGAGAAAAGTGAGGCCAAATAACTTGCAAAACTTTGCCATTGGCCTTTGGTGGTAGAGCTAAAAATCCCCTAGTTCTCTCTCTCTCTCTCTCTCTCTCTCTCTCTCTCTCTCTCTCTCTCTCTCCCCTCTCTCTCCTCTCTCTCTCTCTCTCTCTCTCTTTCTCTCTCTGATGTAATACTGCTTCATCAAAACTTCAGTTTGACTAGACATGTGTATTAGGAACATCATGGCCAAGTCAAAACAAGTTGATTTTTCAATTTATTTCTTAAAAGACCATGCAAATTCAATAGGGCTATGTTTTCGATTTGTTATGCTTTGACTTCTTTTGGATCATGAACTTCCAGGGAACAGACATGTCTTACTTATCTTCTAAATGTGGACTCACACATCTGTTATTTTATAAATATGTTATTAGATATAATAAAAAATAAAGATGTTATTTTATAAATATTTGATAAGTTCTTACATCCAGTGGTATATAAATATTTTATAGGGGTTTTGCTTGATCAATGGGAACAAGGATTAATATGCTCTGTGGTAACACATTGTGTAATACAAGGTAGCAAAGGGAAAAAATGTTACTTAAGGATGCCAAAGGTCAAAGCCAATGTTTTGACTTAAAACAGGACTTTAACACTTTTCAGTTCAATTCAGTCATAGCTGGTACAATGGACTCAGATATTTTAGATGTCAGTGAACTAAAATGCCAGCAAGAATGAGAAAACTTGTGGAGGAAAACCCTGAAAGAAATTTAATCCTTGTTTGTTGAAAACAAGAGGAGCATGTGCATTGCATATCAACCAAACCTCTTTACTGACTGAATCAAAAGCAGTGATACCTGGTTCAAAGACTGGAACTGATCTGAACAACTTGAACCGCATGTTTATATGTACATTAATAATTCTGACATAAATATTTTCATGCACATATTATTGATCAAATTACATGTATAGGTTATATATATACATATATATGGATCAATATCATTCCATTTAAGCTCAGTTATAAGTTGGTTGACTGACAGTAACAGCCATATCATAGCATCCCCCAGATTTAAAAAGTACCAAGTGCATGACACAATGGTTATTATGGCAATGAGTGACTGATTTTAGGCGAAATGACTCTGAAGGAAAAAACAGACACCAGGTATAGTTTCATATTAGAAACTCCCACTAGCTATGGATCCAGAGGGAGAAAAGAGGTACAATCTGATTGACTTGCTGGTTTATCAAAGGTTAGTAATAAAGGAAAGATAATAGAGGTGATATTGCTGTTAACAAGAATTGACTCAGAGATTTGATATGTATAAGTGATGCTTTAATGTCCTATGTAAGTCTAAGATAATGTTAATAAGGAATATGAAGATGGAGAATTATTGTTGTGTAGGTTTGTAATTTCACGTGTTAGAACATGAATTAAATTGTACTAGCTTATTCCCTTGTGGTGTCATGGTTACCAGTTGGTCTACCAAATGCATGAGTCAGTGGTTTAAAACCACCAGCAACTCTGAGGAAGGGAGACAAAGTTTCCTACTTCTGTAAAGAGTTACAGTGTCAGAAACCCACTGGGAAAAGGTTTGAGGTTGACCTTGTCCTATAGGATCGCTGAGTTTCATTATTCCAATGGCATTAAATTATATGAATGATGGTAATAGCTTAATGTGCTGTAAACATATACTAAGTGTAAGATAAATATAGTGGTATTAT
Source organism: Nesogale talazaci (assembly GCA_004026705.1). NCBI lineage: Eukaryota > Metazoa > Chordata > Mammalia > Afrosoricida > Tenrecidae > Nesogale > Nesogale talazaci. Next base: position 35,328 of record PVJH01021537.1, on the reverse strand, counting down.
TTGAAAGGGCACATAATGCCTAAAGAACATAAACATTTTAAATAAGAACATACTGAGGAATTACTAAAAATAAAGTGAATGATTAAATATGTTAGCAGGAAATATTTTACAGCAGTTCTCAGCCTGTGGGTCATGACCTCTTTGGGGTTGAATTACCCTTTCACAGGGATCGCCTAAGACCATTGGAAAACATATATTTCCATTGATTTTAGGAACCATCACTGCTCTATCCCACATGCAGATATGCCCACATACAAGTACCTGGAGTGAAGACTTCTACCCATGCTACACCATGCTTCAAGACAAAATTTCACTTATTTGCAATTGGAAATAAATATTTCACAATATATAATTATATATTGTTTTTGTGATTCATCACTGTGCTTTAATTAGGTCCAATTTGTAACAATGAAAATGCATCCTGCATATCAGATATTTACATTAAGATTCATAGCAGTAGCAAAATCACACTAATGAAGTAGCAACAAAAATAATGTTATGGTTGGGAGTCACCAAAACATGAGGAACTGTATTAAAGGGTCATGGCATTCGGAAGTTTGGGAACCACTGACTTTGAAGATCAGTTCTGGCAATAATTCAGTGTCAGCCATAAGGCTCCAGAAAGTACTCACCATTCGAATTATGAGTATCCCCTTCCAGAACATTGACCTGTCATTTTTCCCATTCTCATTAGCATTTTGGATCACATATATTTTAAAAATTCAGCTCAGTTTTGTTTTCACTTTGTTGACTCTGATTGAATAAGTCCAATCCATTCAAAGCTCTAATTTAAAGATAGGACAGGGAAAAACAATTAGGGGTAAATTTTTTCCATGCAACTTTGCAACTTAGCACAGTTCTCAGGGTTCCTGCTAATCAATGAAACTCTGTATTGTTAATGTATTTACACTGGAATGCACAGCTCTGTTAGAGCCAAACCTGGAAAAATAAAATATGTGATGATTTATTTTAAGTCTATGCTCCATTGGACTCAGTCTCCAGCAAGTTTGTTTTAATAGAAAATAATATTCCTCATCCCTATCCCAATTAATGATCTCATGTTGGTGACAACTGGCAAGCACAGAGGTGATATTTGTGGTTTGAGACTTTTTCCACTACTGTAAAATGGTACCTATTTTAAAATAACTGTAGCATCAATATTTAATGGAACACCTAATTGTCTTTGTTAATGAACATGGTGCTTCACTGCATTAAGATAAAGCACATTTTAGAAATCCCTCTTTGACATGCGTTGGTCCCACTTCTGCAAGTCTCCCAATTTGCTTACTTCTGCACTCCCCAAAGACATCTTCTCTTTAGCAAAGTGTGTCTTGCCATTTAATCATTAGGGCTTATCAAATACGAACAAGAGGGGAAACGAAGATGAATAAGACTTGGCTGCATGCTGGGAAAACACAGCTGATTTCACAGGTCATCAGTCATTTCTAATTAAGCCGTAGGCCCTTGTTACCTTTTTGTAAAGCAAGTTTGATACAGTTGTCACTGTCTCCTTTTTTTCTTTTTTGTTTACATTGGTGGCTTTCTTTTTCTGATTGTTATTTCCCAGGCTGACTCCTTTCATTTAACGATTTAGCAAAAGCAGACCATCTACCAGGCACTTTCTGGGAAGAGGGGATGCCTCCATGAGTTAAACAGAAAAAAACCCTTGTCTATAGAGAGCTTAAATTCTAATGAGGAAAACATAAATAAAATAGCAGTATGAGGAAAGGTAATAAGTGGAGTGGAGGAAAAACCAACCCCGGTGGGATTGTAATTTTAAATATGATCTTGGAAGGTCTTATGAAGACATTAAAGTGGGTGAGGGATGACTGGCTTGGACGCCTGAAATACACTTGACTGACAGACAGCAAGAGCAAGCCCCTTGCAGGAAGAACAATGGCATCTGTGTGGCAGCTGGTGAACCATTTCTTAAAATTAGACTTTATATATTGGAATGATTTTGCTTTACAGGAAATTCACAAAGATAGTTCCCGTACACCCTTCACCCTTCACCAGGTTCCCCTAAGCTTAGCAACGTCAATAACCATGGTGCATTTCTTTGCCAAAATTCAGAAGTTAGCATTGGGAGCCACAGTTTTGAAACTAAGAGAACTTACCAAAAACAAAACCAAACTCACAGACCGTGAGTGGACCCTGAGTCAGAGCAACACTATCGGGCAGAGAGGTCTTTGAGCTTGCAACTGCTTAAGGGAGCTCGAAGCCCCATCCAGGGAACTGACCCTTTGTTTGTTTGTTGACAAGTTGGCTGCAGACAAGCATCCTGTCCACTCAGGTTTTCTTACCTACCCAAAGCCCAGTGGTGAGAATATTTCCAAAGATGTATATTGAAAATGCCCTTTTGGTAGTTCAATTTGGAAAGCAGTCACCAAAGTTGAATTGAATTGCCGCTGAGTGGACTTGAGGAGACGCTGGTCCCCTGTGTGCTGAGCGGCACTGGACCATAGAGCTCGGTGCTTATGAGTTGACACGGCTGGGACCTTTTGGAAGCAGACCCCTGGGTCTTGCTTTAAGATAACCACGGCATCGATACATAGTGGAATTTTCTTTGAGAATGGGTATCATATTTCACTTGTGTTCAAATAAAACCTATTGCAGAAAGCACGCTAGCACACTTGGGTCATTTTGAACTGCCAAATTTGGGGTTAGCTGCCTAAAACTCTTCTTGAGGCCACCAGTGATGCTCCTTTAAAATACAGTTGCTTTCATGCTTATCTTTTAACTGTGACTTTTACTCTGAAAGAGCAGATCCTATGTTGATCTTTGTGTGGAAGCCCTGCCAGCGATGATAGCAGGCAGGAAAATAGTCATCACACCAAAGGTCTACACAGTCAGAACATGAGTCTCTGCATCAAGTACAGGGTCAGGTAACTAGTGAAGGTGTGTGTGATTCCTCTGACTGCTTCTTCCCTAAGTCTAGCGCCTCCAGAATATTCAAATCCTGTTGGTGCTCCCCAGACTTTCTTACCCACAAGCATTCATCCATCTAACAGATCAAACAATCTGGGACTGCTGGGGCTGTAGATCCTGCTGGTGGAGGAGGAGATAGATACAGAACACAATGATCCCATCTCGAGAAATGAATGCTACAATGAGTTTTGGACAGCAGGAACCCAGCATGGAGAGGGTGGTGAGGGGGCTTCTCCATTCACTTTAAACTTAACAACAACCAGAAGAACTCCAGCAGGATCAAATGTAACCACGGAGACATTAAACAAAAGAGATGATCCCTGACAAGATGCCTTCAGAGCCAGGCCAGTTAAATCTACCCATCGAGATCGCCTTTCTCTTTGATAAGAGAATGGCATGCACTGTCTGTCTGGCTGACCAGCACACCTAATTATCTCAACATCTACAATGCTGCTGATAACCGAGACAGTCTCCTCTCAGAGAGATGACTGGTGAATGGTCTGTTTCAAGATGCTTGAAATATAACTGACTTGTCACTTCTTTCTTCAATTGGAACAAATGAAAGACACCCTCTTACCCTCCTCAAGAGGCAGCAGGTCTTTGGCTTTCTTTTAAGCTGCCAACAAGCCACAAGGGAAGCTTGTTCAGAGACCACTCTGCACATGAACACACAGCGTGGAGGTAGCATCACAGGGCTTCATGGGTAGTCAGTGAAACCAGCTAAGCACAGGGTGGCAGCCCATCACCTCCAGACCCATCTAGAACACTGAGCTCCTTTTTCATCCTCCTCTCCCCTCTTCTCTACATCTCTGTTGTTTGCTGAGTGGAACTGGCAAGAACAGCGGCATTAAAGTCTTGCAAGCATTTTACTGAGCAGCTATCAACAGAGCCTTCGCCCATGGACCAGTTTGTTATTTTGTGGGGGCATAGGCGTACTTTTGGTATTTAAAATAACAGCAGGGTCACCCAGAGTGGACAGGTTTCGATAGAACTTCCAGAAGATGACAGAACAAAAAGAAAATTTTGACTACCTACTCAGGAAAATTAGGCAGTGAGCACTCTATAGCTCACCAGGAAGCATAAGCTGATGTTTGCTTTGATCTTATCATCAGGAAAAAAATGATTGTTGGAGGGGAGCATCATGTTTGGCAAAGAAGAGTCCCAGCAAGGAAAAAAGGAGAAGTTTGGTGCGATGAATTGGTGCAATAGCTTCAACTATCGCTTCAACCGTGATAATAATTGTGAGGAGGAGACAGGACTGGACCAATATTCACTGTGGTATATGAGGTCACAAATGTTGGAATAGATTCAATGGCAATTTTCTTTTTCTGTATCCGTGGGCTAAACACTTTTCTCGCAAATATAATAATAGTAGTTATCTCTTCCAACTTCTTTAACTCCTGCCAGATACTGAATGATTATATGTAACATATCATTTCATTGAAATCAGTCTTGTGCATTAGGTATTATTATTAGATACTCATTTTGTAAATGAAGACATTGAGCCCAGAGTGAATACAAAAGCTGTCCAGAGTGCATATTTTTAACCACCAAACGACATTGTCTCACCAGGGGCTCTGGATGCATTATTTAATTTCATATTCAGTACAAACTTCAAAAAGAATAATCAGTAGGTTCATTATGCAGGTGAAGAAATTGAAGAACAGGGAGATTCTAGTTTTTCCAAGGCTTTCTGATTAATTGGTGGGTCAATAATGCAGGTGTCTTGTGAAGACCCCATCCCAAGCCTCACCACGCAGCTTTTTGCTAAAGGGGGGCTGGCTCCATCACAGAGAAGTGCCCTGGTAGGTTTAAGGACATTCATTTTGTGAGCAAATCCAAAATCATTCTGGCTACCGAAAGATCCAGCTCTATGAATTGGCGACACTGTGAGGCAAAACGCCAGTCATTGGCCCCGCGAGGGTCAGGGCGTGTAGATAGCAGGGGGCTCACCAGGGCCTTGGAGGGAAGGGATTTGGGAAGAGAGGGAGCTGCTGCATCACCAGGCAGAGCACACACCTTGACTTCTGGTTGGAGGCTACCTTTCCAGATAGATTCTAACCTTGCATTTGGAAACATGATGGCTGGGGCGAAAGGTACAGCCTGTGATCACAGGCCAGATGCTCATGGTTTCCTCCTGGGATTTCAGTTGCTTGCTGCTCCAGACCTCTTTTGTTTTGTTTTGTTTTTGTTTGGGCATCACTGCTCTCCAGCGGTGGGAGTAGGAGGCCCAGCCCCACTGCTGGAATTGAACCTCCGTCCCAGTGGGCCGCAGTCCCGTGCACAACCACTACGCCACCGAGGCTCAGCCCTCCAGACCTCTTATAAAGCTATAGTCCTCAGAAGCTGAATAAACTCCCAGTCGATGAGATTAACCTCAACACACACACACACACACACACACACACACACACACTTGTCACTGGAGTCAGCTCTTCTTGGCTAATGATTAGTGGGACTTTCCAGAAATCTAGCAAAAATAACATTTGAAGGAGTTTTATCCCTGTTTCAAGATTCCAGAAAGTTGTTATATTCCATGTTACTTTTTCTGTGGCCAAAATAATTCACAAAGACGCACCAAGGGATTTTCCCTGAAGGATGGGTTAAGAAGGGATCTGATCATGTAATCCATCCTTAAGAGTGTGGTGCTAAAAAGAAACAGCCAGTGTGTGTGACGTAGAGTGTGTGTGTGCACATGTGTGCGCGCAGGAATACCTCCAAGATATTGTGGGTTTGATTCCAGCCCACTCCAATAAAGGCTATATCACAATAAGGTAAGTCACATAATATTTTCATTTCCCAATGCATGATAAATGTTGTTCACTACACCATAGTCAACTAACTGTGCAAGACCACTGTGAAAAAGTTTGAAATATTCTGAGAATTACTAGTAGGTGACACAGGGACACTGACAGAAAAATGGTGCCGATGCACTTGCTCATTGATGGGTTACCCAAAATGCTCGATTTATTAGAAAAAAAATAACCCACTACCTGTGACGTGCACTAAAGCAATATGCAATAACATGAGTTCTGTCTGCATACACGTATATAGTTTTGATGTTAGGGTTCTGGGCCATTGTGTCTATTCTAATTCTTCACATTCCCATGTGACTGGCTGAACCTGCCTGACAAGATTTTCTGAGCTGAAATCTTTACAGAAGCAGATGATCAGGTATTTTTTTCTGAGGTTGAATGGTGGGCTGGAACCACCAACCTTGAAGCTGGTGGCCAAGGACTTAATCATGGTGCTATTGGTGTTCTATATGTCATAGAGAGAATAAAAGAACATTATATAGACACATATCACAGTAGATGTTTTACAGGATGATAGGGGAACAATATGAAAGGTAGAAACAGGGCTGAGCCCCAGTGGTAAGTGGTTGAGTGTGGGACTGCGGCCCACGGACTTGGCAGTTCAAATCCAGCAGCTGCTTTCCAGGAGCACGGCTGGGTAGCTCCCACGACCACCAGGGGGCAGTGATGCTCCCCTCCCCCCCAAAAAACAAGACAAAAGGTAGAAACAATGCTTAATTAAAGTGCATCATTCTCTTAATTTATCTGGGATTGAGAAGACATGGTGAAATAGATATATTCTGAGATAATTTTTAAATGGAATTTTATAATATTTAATCAGCACTCATGAGTACAAAGTATAGTGACCTGCTAATAAAATGTTTCTAGCAGAGTGAATTTACTAATGCAGCTTCAGTGCTTATCGAAATGCCTGGCAAAGGGCTGATCCCCCAAAGACTGAGGCTGTGCTGAGTCATGCTCTTGATAGGAGCCCTTCCAGCTTGCCTCATTAATGATGCTATTGCCAGGACTCTTGACTTAGGAAGGATGAATCATAAATCCTCCCAGTCTTGTTACCAAGTAGTAAAATTCACTACCCTCATCTTACAAGTGAATAAAATGCAGACTAGAGAAGCTAAGTAACATGGTCTAGTCTCACTGATAGAAGGTGGTGGGATTGGGGTTGAAACTGAGGTCCCCTTGTTTTGAGAGTCTGAATTCATCACTGTTCTAAATACCTATTTATAGTAAGTGGTTAGTTTGAGACAGTACATCCAAAATAAATTCTTACCTAAAGTCAGAGAGAGAGTTCTTTAAGTCACGTCAACACCATTATTTCTTTCTTATTTATAGATTTACATATTCATGCAGTCATTCATTCATTTTTATTGACAAGTGTGTGGCAAAAGAAAAATGCTTCTATTTAATGTCACACTCCACCAAAGTCATCGTTTTAGTGGCATCACCCTTCAGAAACTCACTGTTGGTGATTTTGAAATGACTCCAAAGTGTATCTGGAAGTTTTTTTGTTGGGCTTGAGAACTCAGTTCTCAATAGTCACTGCAGTACAGACTATGAATGGGAGTCCCAGGTTGCAAATTCGTAACTAAAATGCTATATATTTGCAGCAATAAACAAGGAACTAGGTCAGATGGAAAGGAGGGCCATTCAATAAGCTGTAGTTTACAATAATTAAGACTAGTGTTCAAGGAAGTACAGGATGAAAACAGAAGAGATTTTGTAAAATCTGGAGGAAACTTCCGGGTGCTTTTTTTTTTTTTTTGGCATCACTGTCCCCTGGTGGGAGTGGGAGGCCCAGCCTTGCTCCTGGAGAGCTGCTCCTGGATTTGAACTGTCAACCCAGTGGGTCACAGTCCCACACTCAACTACTTTGCCACCAGTGGTGGCATCTGGGTGTTTTTATAATGACTTTTCGACATGGATAACACTGGCCCTTTCATTTCAGTTTCCTTCCAAAACCTGGTTTTCCCATCATTTGTTGCTTAGGTAGAGATATTAAGGGCACGCTCCTGCATGACCATCATGAGATTATGAGTGTGAAGTTGTGACAAAAGTGGGAGAGATAGTAGAGGAAAGCAGAGGAGAGCTTCCTCATAGGCTTTGAACTGACTTGTGGCAGTAAGAGGAGAGCAGAACAAGAGGAGAGGGTCAGAAGGTGCAAATGTGCATATAGAAGAGAAACTATACCTGTGTAGTCCCTGTGAGGAACAGGAACAGGAGGGAAAGGCAAGATGTGTGCTCTTCCCTTGAGGAAACACAGCCACGGGGAAGAGAAGTCCAGACTCTCTCTGTGAAACCTGTTACCTGTAAAACTGGTTGTTCACTTATGTATCTAATACTGAGCAATGCGCTACTTATCAAAAAGAATATTCACAGATTAAATTGAGGTTCTCGTGGAGTTTGCATGTTAGAAGAGAAAACAGACACTAAGTAAGCAAATAAATAATACACTTGATCATTGCTCTTGTTGTGGGATCAAGCCATAACAATCCATTGGGTGGACGCTGAACAATTTTCAGATGTAGATTACCAGGTTTTTCTTCTTGGTCCATCTTAGTCTAGAAACTGCTGAAACCTGCTTAGCATAATGGTAACATGCAATCTGCTACCTACAGATAAGTGGTGACTGTGCTCAAGAGGCTTGTCTAGGAAAGAAATTATTAAAAATCAGAGAGTGGGTAACAGGACCACCTGTGAACAGAAAGCCTCCTCGAAGGAATGGTGCTTGTGCCAACATACACAGGATAAGGGCGTGCCAGCTGCCTAGCCCCACATGAGGGGTACAAGTAACAGAATGGCAGGTAAATGGACATATTAGATGGCATAAGATATGACAAATAATAATAATACAAAATTGTAAAATGATGCATGGTATAACTGCATTATGGATTGTTATAATATCTGTAAGAGTTCTCAATAACATGATTGATACATTCTTTTCTTTCCTTTTCCTTTGCATCACTACCCTCTAGTGGTCATGGGAGCTACTCAGTCTTGCTCCTGGAGAGCTGCTTCTGGATTTGAACCACCAAGGCTGTGGGCCGCAGTCCCACACTCAACCATTGCGCCACTGGGGCTCAACCCCAATACTTTCTTTTAAAAGAATAGCTTTCAGGCAGAGGCCAGAAAGAGCCTAAAGCGTGAAGAGAGAAAGAAGCTGTGTCCTTAGAAAGGGATGTTCATGTGGGATGGAGTGTGTTGGAGCTCTGTGAGTAAGAGGAAGAGAATGTAAAAGGACTGGGAAAGAGATAAGAGATGGGTAGAGACAAGTCCCTGAGAGACTTTGAAGTCCACGGTGAGGAATTAGTGTTTAATTCTACATGCTAGGCAAAGCCGCTGCAGGCTTTCAGTGGACCAGCAGTTCTCAACCTGTGGCTTGTGACCCCTTTGGGTGTCGAATGACCTTGTGACAGGGGTTGCCTGATTCATAGTAGTAGCAAAATTACAGTTATGAAGTAGCAAAGAAAATAATTTTATGGTTGGGGCAGGGGGGGGTGGTTAGTGCAACAAGAAGAGCTATATTAAAGGGCCGCAGCTTTAGGAAAGTTGAGAACCATTGCAATGGAGGGATGCCATGGTCCAAGGAACTTTTACCAAGCTCATGTGGTTGTTGGGCAGAGAATGTGTGAGGGAAAGAAGTTGGTTTTTCTCCTCATGGTGGCACTGGTCTTTCTAGTCCTGTTATGGGACATTTTAGTCTGGCCAAGAAGATTCACAGTTGACATTTGGTCTTTTTGAACTGGAAGGAAACTAAAATGTTGAAAGTGCAACTTTCAATTGTTTCTATTCGTGTCTCTATTTTACTCCATATGCGCATAAGGAAACAAGGATCGTAGCAAACCAAAGCTGTAAGGAAGGGAATTTTGGTGGGAATGATGGGATCTGTGAGGGGGAATATTTTGTAAATAACATTTCATACATCTTCAAGCTGACAGAAAATGTTCTAACTCTCAGAGAAATTATGTGGCTTGTCTAAACTCACAAAGACCCCAGTGCTGAAGGTAGGTCTGCCTAGTTTTAATAACAGTAAGGTGTAACAAATATAGTAAGAAGTACATTAACGTAGTAAGAAGAGAATCACTTCTTACTTTAAAATTAATTTCATTCATTGATCTTTAATAAAAAGCAATGTTTAAGTAATCTTTAAGAAGAGTAATCTTTAATAATCTTTATTAAAAATTAATCTATTAACCTTTATTAAAAAGTAGATTAATTCTTCTCAACACATTAATTCACTTAGATTACTTGGGCAAAGTAAACAAAACCATCAATGTTCAAATCCATCCCACAGATTGATTTAATTTGACTCTGTGACTGAAACAATTGTATCAGCACTTAATTACATTTCTTTTTCAAACTTTTATTATGATTTGAGTGAAAATTTACAAAGGAAACTAGTTTTCCCTTCAGCAATTCAGTTACTTCTTGTTTGGTGACAATGACTGCAATTCAACAATGTGATGACATGTTCCCCTTTGACTCCCCTGTTTCCCGTTTCCCTTTAGCCTCCTTTCCTATCATGTCATACTTTCTGAGATTCATCCCTGGATGGACATGGTCTTTTTGATCTCTAGTGACTGATGGTTTGAAGGAATGCTTCTTTCCCTGATGTGATTGTCACTTTATATGTCTGTGCATTGTTTAACTGGAAATTGACCCCCAAAAGTGCCTTCAAGGTCAACGTTTTAGTTTAGAATATCCCATCGGTCTTTATCAAATGAATAAGTCTATTTGTTTTTCACATTACTTTAAGCTTATTTCCCAATTATCTCCCAGGCTTGTGATTCCTTCCCAAGCAGTTAGTAGTAGTGGCCAGCGGCTATCTAGCTCTTCTGACCTCAGGGCCATGGAGGCAGAGATCCCTGTGGTCCATTAGTCCTTTGGACTAATTATTTCCCTGCATCTCTGAGCTTCTTCATCCATAACTTAGGATGCACAACATGGTCTTGGTGGACTGTGGTATGTCACGTGATCTTAATGTCCCCTAAGACTGTGGTACTGTAACCCAGGTCCAATGACAAATTCTCTTCATGTGGTTGGTATGGCTAACAAGTTCCATAACTTTGCCCACTGTATACTCTGCCCAATGTATTCCTAGGCATGTTTGCTGTGAATATAAATACATATGCATAAATCCTTATCAAATCTCTCTCTATTTCTAAAAGCTACTCAGCTGGTATGCCTAGTTATGTATCTACTCAGATTATTTTTAATTAGTTATGGCAAGATAATGTGCACAAATCGTATTTGACTTTGAGGCCTTTAACTGTAGTGTACTCCACAGGCTCATTGTCTTGATCATTTTCCTCTACTCTTCCCCTTATTGCATATTGCCTCTCCCTTTACCCAGATCAGTATCTCTTTTATTCTTGAGTGAATGTTTTACCCTTCTTTCACCTCCCATATCTAGTAAACACCTGAGAATGTCTTTCTGTGGGTAAACACTTTCTTGACTTTTTATACACGTTGTCTCATACAATATTTATCATCTTTTCAATTGATTAACTTATATGATGTATTCAGTTGTACATGTGTCAGTTGTATCATGTTAAGTATAAGTGTGATTTTATAATTGCCTTAATTTAGAGATTATGTCTGGCTGAAAGAACGGTGTACAGTTTTAAGGATGCACCATGACATTCCTGTTTTGCATTAACTCAGCAGGATTCTCAGTGTTTTGACAGGTAACACCTATTAATCCCTATGAAGTGACCTCACACGACGTAATCACAATCTATTGTAAATTCCCATAATAGGTTAAGATGAGGGTGAGATGCAATATACTTACTCAAGTTACAACCCTGATGCAATTAATGGCCTCTGTGGTGTGGTTCGCTTTGGATATAGGAGGACACAGAGGAAGAGCTTGCTTACTTTTTGCTGGGTCTGGATACTGCAATTGGGGAATTGGCCTCCCTATCTTTGGACTTCAGAGTCAAAAGCCTACCATATTACCTTCCAATTCCTTAAGTCATCAGAGGTGTGGCATCAACCTGCTGACCAGGGATGCATGTAATCTCTGCTGTCATCTGCTGGTGGTTCTCCTGCCACTCTTGGGTTCATCAGTCCGCAGAGTGACATGAGTCAGGAGATGTCTTCCAGCTGAATATGCCAGCCAGACCTGGAACTTTGCTGGACTTGGACTTGCTTACTTCTACAATTATTTGAGCTATTTTCTTGATAGGTATCTCTCTATATGAGCCCTTGGTTACACTGTTGGGTGGGGTTGGGCTACTAATTGCAAGGTTGGAAAGTTAAATCCATCAGCAGTCCTGCGGGAGAATAACAAGGCTATCTGCTTCCATAAGATTTAGAGCCTCTGAAACCCTACTATGATTGCTATGAGGTATAATCAACTTGATGGCACTTGTTTGTGGGTGTTTTTTTTTTTTTACAAATATTAGTTTCACTACTATTGCATCTTTAAAGAATCCATCCCAAGCATATTATTTAAGTACATTTGACTGAGGTTCTTCTTCTCTGTTGTGACCTTCTATTTTACCATGCATGATGCCTTTCTTGAGCCATTGATGTCTCTTGATGATATGTCCATAATAAGCAAAACAACTCAAGACACTCTTGCTTCTGAAAAGCACTCTGGCTGTACGTCCTCTGTTGGACCGGGGAGACAAGCTTACCCAAGAAGCATGGAAAATGACACTCGAGATGCAAAGGAACAAAAGGAGTTTATTTCTAGCTTAAGCTAGGGTAGGGCTCACACCACTACCCAGCGCAGCGGTTTCCCATAGCCTCGACCCCGACCACCACACACAGCTAAGTTTTTATAGTTTCAGGTTACATAAGGGGAGTGCCCTTTCCGGCTTCCCGCCATAGAGTCCATAAGAGGGAAGGTGGCTGTTCTCTATTGGCGAGCTGCTTTCTGCGCCCTTCTCTGGTTGGCTGTCAGGGACTTGTTGAATTTTGAATACTTCTTCCTGGTTCCAGGTGTTGCATCTGCTTTGGGGAAGTCACGGGTTTTCTCTGAAATAGAAACTTTGGCCTACCTTGAGTTTCGGCTCTTTTGGAGCCTGTCATGGCGTTTCTCAAGTTTATTGAATATGAAGAACATTAGGTCCTACACCTCCAGGACATAATGGTTTATTTTCTTAGTAGTCTGTTATATTCTTTTATTCTTCACCAATACTATAATTTGGATCAATCAGTTCTTCAACTTGCCTTCTTTATTATCCAATCTTCCCACACATATGAGTGATGGAAACGACTATCAATTGGTTCAATCATACATTAGTTCTCAAAATGATGTCTTTGCTTTCAACCATTTTCAAGAGGTCTTTTCGGTCTGATTGATCTATTAGGTCAATCTGATTAATCTATTAGGTCAATCTGATATGTCAGTTGATTTCTTAACTGCTGTGTTCATGGGCATCAATCACTGGCCCCAGGGGAATGACAACTTTGATTTCTTCACCATTAATTATGATGTTGTTTACTGGTCTAGTTCAAAAGACTTTTGTTTTCAATACATTCCAGCATCATCTATACTGAATACAGTGGTATTGAATCTTCATAAGTAAGTGCTTCAAGCTATCTTTATTGTCCATAAGCAAAGTTGCTTCATCTGCATATTATATTGATAGTTAGATGAGATGTGATAAAATTCTGCATATTTCTCATCTCTGTCTGACTCTACAATCCCCAAATTATGTCTTGTGGATTCAAAGAACTTGGCATTATAATTGATTCAAGATCAATTGTAGTAAATATGATTTCAAATTCTGATAGATTTTTTGGTCTTGAAATTGAAGAGTAAATGCTATTCTATTTTAAAAACTATTTTGCTTTCAATTATAAGTAATATAACCTTCCCTAAACCAAAGCAAACTTGTCAAATTTGACTTGCCAGTTGCTGCGAAGTCCATCCTGAGTCTTGGCAGCCCTCTGTGTTGCAGAAGAGCACGATGCACACTAAAGTTTTCATGAGGGTTATCTTTTAGACTCTGAACACCAGGACTTTCTTCCAAGATGCCTCTGGGTGGGATAAAACCACCTTCAAGTTAGCAGCTGAGTTTTTAAACAATTTTGCCACCCAAGGACTCCATAACCTTGCCTAGAAGGTAAAAAAGCCTGGCTATCAAGCTTGATCTTATCTCTCACTGAATTGATTAAGATCGGGTTGGCCCTTTTCCTTTTGGGATCTAAGTGATGAGACCATCCACACCATGCATGATGAGATGGTTACATGATCTTCTTCCTATCTGAGGAGCTTTCCCCACCAGCTGTAATGAAATTTCAGGCCCCATATTTCAGTATTTTTTCTCAAGACAGGCTGATGACTTCTTAACTTTTGCAACTGTCCTCTTCATGTAGATCCTAATAGAACCAAGTCAGAATTTGTTAGAAAATTTGAGGTCCCAGGTTTCAGTAAAGATATCATGCTACATTGGTTTCACTCTTTATTCCAGTATAGTCATGGGACTGTGGACTCTCTGAAAGGGTCAGAATAAAGACTATAGTGAGAGTTGGGGGAAATGTAAAAGAAATAGTGTGCTGCTGCCTCTGGTGGGGTTTCTGGTTCTTTAAGAAAGCTGTCCTTCACATATCCTGCCTGACTCTAATGCTGGGGGCAGGGGAGGTATGGAAGCCTTCATGAACTGAGGAGTAACAAGTGGATTGAAGATATAGATGGTAGCGGTTGTGAAGCCCTGGGAGCCTGGTTCTCACCTTGGGCAGTCAGTAACCATGCGTATCTGCAGCTGCTGGATGACCCAACATCCCAAGATGTCCAAGAGTTGCTCCCCTGAAATCTTGGCAATTAGCTGGAGGTCTGAAAAGATGAAGTGGCCAAAGCAGAGGGTTCCAAAGGAGGCAACCATAAGCACAGGGCTTCCCCCTTGGCCCTGAGCAGCATTGTGGGGGGAGCTCAGGAGCTAGAGGAACAGAGTGGAGCTGAGGAAATGCCTGGAGGAAAGAAGAGGGAAGACTGAGGCCCTTATCTGGCTTCTCAGGACCCACATGACTATTGCAGTCTTGTGTTTCCCCTCTCTGGCCCATGCTCTAGCTTCCGACTGATCCTACAAACATCTACTTCAGCAAGAAGCGCTGTCTCCAAGCAATGATCTAGAGATCCCTTTCAGGATCCAATTAGCTACTGATTTGTGCCACAACTATTTGGAAGAAATATTTACTGAAGCTCTGTACTCAGCCTTCAGGTAAACATAGCCTCTGCTCTTGTTCTTGTTGACTGCCATCAAATACATTCTGATTCATGGCCACTCAGTGTGGGCCTAGTTCCTTAATGTTTTCATGCCTTTGACTTTCAGAGAAGATTACCAGACATGTCTAAGTGGGTACACGCTGTCAATTTTCCAACTAGTTCTTGAGCACTTAACTGTTTGGATTCCATGAGGGAATCACTCCAGAGTAAGAACAAGTGAGCAAATAGTATTATGATACACACACACACACATATACACACACACAACAATCAAGTAAAATCATTGCAGGTTTTGAATAAAACCAAGGAGAAATCAGACAAGATAAAGTCAAAGTCAATGAAAGTTGAGTCCTGAAGGAAGGAAATGAAGCAGATATATAGTTGGAGAGGGCTAGGTATTCCCAGCAGCTGAAAGTTCTCCCATCAGGCTGCACACTGATAATAGCCTGGTTTGCCTGGAGGGAAGTTAGATGCCTGGAGCAAGTTACACAGGACTTAAAAGATTCTCTAAGTCAGTGGTTCTGAACCTTCCTAATGCTGTAACTTTTTAATACAGTTCCTCATGTTGTGGTGACCCTCAACCTTAAAATTATTTTCATCGCTACTTCATAACTATAATTTTGCTATTGCTATGAATCTGGCAACCCCCATGACAGGGTTGTTAGACCCCCAATGAGGTCATGACTCACAGGTTGAGAACCACTGCTTTAAGTCTTTTTTTTAACCCATATGTATTTATTTACTTTTGATCATTTTTTTATTTTACTCATTTTATTGTGTGCTCATACAACCATTATCACAACCCTATATCCATTTGTTGCTCTCATCATTCTAAAAACATTTGCCTTCTTCCTAAGTCCCTGATATCAGCTCCTCATTTTCCCATTGTCTCATAAACTCTTCATAATTTATAAATTATTATTATTTTGTCATATCATACACTGTCCAATGTCTCCCTTCACCCACTTCACTATTGTCCGTACCCCAGAGAGGAAGTTACACGTAGATCCTTATAATGGATCCCCCTTTTTTAAAAAAAATAATTTTATTGGGGGTTCATACAACTCTTATCACAATTAATACATACATCTATTGTATGCAAACCACATTTGTACATTTGTTGCCATAATAGTTCTTGAAACATCCTCCTTCTACTTAAATCCTTGATATCAGCTACTCATATTTCCCCTCCCTCCCCACTTTCCCTACTTCATGAACCCTTGATAATTTACAAATTATCATTATTTTGTCATAACATAAACTGTTCATAAACTGTTCATAACATAAACTGTTGTCCATAGACCAGGGAGGAGGTAACATGGAGATTCCTGCAATTGGTTCCCCCTTTCTACTCCACCCTTCTGGTATCACCACTCTCACCACTGGCCCTGAAAGGATCATCTGTCCTGAACTCCCCATGTTTCTGGCTCCCATTCGTACCACTGCACATCCTCCAGTCCAACTGGACCACATGGCAGAATTCAGACCACGATAGTGGGAGGGAGGAAGCACATAAGAACTAGAGGAAAGTTACATAGATCACTGTTGCTACACTATACTTTGGCTCATTTCCTTCAGAGACCCTTCTGTAAGGGGATGTCGCTTCAACTATTGATGGGGTTTGGATCCTCAGTCTGTGTTCCCCCTTATTTATAATGATATGATTTTTAGTTCTCTGTTGTCTGATACTTGATCCCTTCAAGACCTTGTGGTCACGCAGGCTGGTGTGCTTCATCCATGTGGGCTTTGTTGCTTCTGAGCTAGATGACTTCTTGTTTACTTTCAAATCTTTAAAACCCCAGACACTATATCTTTTGATAGCCGGGCAGCATCAGCTTTATTCAGCACTTTTGCTTATGCCCACATTTGTCTTCCGTAATCATATTGGAAAGGTTCTGCTCTATGTCTTCTATGCCTGCCTCTCCCTGAGGGACCAAAAAGGGGGCATAGGCTAAATGTTTTTCTTCAACTCAGTTTTCTACTTAGGTTTTTCAGTGAAGCTCAGAGTGAGCAGATATATTTTCTGCATGACTTGTAAATTCTATCTTAATGTTTGAATAATTATAATTGTCTCCTTTGGGGGGGCATCACTTCGTCTGGTGGTCATGGGAGCTACCCAGTGCTGCTCCTGAGAGCTGCCACTGGATTTGAACTGCCAAGCCTGCGGGCCGCAGTCCCGCACTCAACCACTTATGCCACCTGGGCTCAGCTGAATAATTATAATTTTCAAAGCAGGAAAACCCAACCAGAAATCCTGGCGAAATCCAAGACTTTTATGAAGCTAACATTCCTGCTACTATTCTCCACTTTTACTTTTATCAGGGCTTTCAGAGTGGAAAGAAGCTGTTATAGTTCAGATTTTGTGTCAACTTCGCTGGGCCAGGATTCTCAGTGGTTTGGTTATTAAGGACTAATAAACCCCATGATTAGACTCTCTTGAGGGTATGGCCAAGTTCCAGTATAAGAAGATGCTATGGAAAAGTTTGCTTGCTTTTAGCTGAGGCTAGATTCTGCATCACTGACTTCCAATTCTTTGGATTTAATCAAATGACCTGACCTGCATTATTGTTTACTGATGCTGGAAATCATCAGATTCCTGTTATCTTATAGACTAACCTTGAATTAATTCACCTTTGCAGGCAGAAGCCTGCCATGTTTCTATTGACCTTGGGTTAATCAGACCTCACAGCTGAGTCAATAGAAGAATCCAGCCTAACATCTTACCCCTGAACTTGGAACTTTCTTACTTATGTGAAGCATTTCTTTGAAAAAACTTCTCTATATGTATCTCTACATATAAGCTTTATTGATTTTTGCTTAGAGAACACAACCTAAAGCAGAAGCTAATTTCTAAAGCCCATATCTCTTGAAACAACTAGAAAAATAAATCTGGTTCCTATTTGGAATCTTATGGAAAGCCTCATGCAAAATTACAATATTCTGCAGCATCAGAGAAGACACGTGCTAAAAAGCTACCTCTCTAATATCTATTTAATGTAATTTTTCAGCTTGAAATCATTCAATAGTAGTGCAAAGAATTTTCATGTACAGCTTCCAAACTTAATTATTTTATCACCCTGGCCTTACTATTCTCTCTATGTAGTGAAACAAGTTAAAGTAAATTATAGACAAGATACCCCTTTACATTTATGTATGCTGGTTGTAATTCATAAACATGAGCACAAGTAACTTGTGAAAGTTTACAAGCTTATTACTCAATAGCCTCACCATCACAGCTCTACTGCATGGCAATATTTAACCCCTTAAAACCTGCCCACTATGTGTACTTCAGGGTTGTCCTTAGTGGAGTGTGTCTCCAAAGGACCATTTCCTTGTATTACGGATCTGATAATCAAGGGCAAGACACGGGAAGAAATTTCCATCTACCCACCCCTCCCCTAACTAGAATGATAGCTGGCTTAAATTTTTCCTCAATACTTTCTCTTTCCACTCATTCCTTTCTTATAAAAAAGCATCTTTCGCTTACTTTTTTGCCCTGGTATTCTTAGAAGTGACTCTGTGCACAGAGTTTACTGCTTGGGCTCTTTTCATAGACTCTAGAATTTGAGAATGAGGAGGAAAAAACTAATGGAGACTTCAACTCACTCGCTTCTCTTTTCCCTCCTTAAAATGTATCGCACTTCTCTGAAGGAAAGGGGGCAACGCTATTCTGAAGTTAGTAAGACTTAGAGTCTAAAATCATTAGAGCGGGGACCTTTCCGACGGGAAGTAAATGCAAAAGGAAACCAGGATGAATGCGATGCATAAAGGAAAACAAAACAGAGCAGAGCAAAAGAAGCTATTTCAAATGTACTAGATATAATAAGAGTTGTAAGTAGAACTGCCGCACAGAGACTATTTAAGGCTGAAGGTTGCACAATGAAGAATGTATAGAGAGGTTTCGTCAAAGAGTTCAAGTTTCTGATCATGGGTCGGAGGTCAGCCTTTGGATCATCGCAGGAAAAACTTCAGGGAATTATACTGAAGATAGGGACACAAAACTGTTGAGATAGAATTTCTCTAACTAAGAGGGACCTTAAGGGTCTGGAAGAAAAAAAATCAGTGGGAAGTGGCATGCTGATTATACTAAATATCTCATGGATAAACATTTCTCTTATTATCTGTATAGATATGTACACATCCACTTTGCATATCTGTTAACAATAGAGAAAAATCAAAAGTTTGTACTTTTAAATTAAAATACACATTAATTTTTATCATAACATCTTTTATTAAAAGGAATTTTTAGCCTAAAATATAACACGACATTTTTACATATATGTGTTTTATAAATAATGCACATGTATCCCTATACGCCAGTACTTGTTGCCATTGAGTCCATTCTGACTGCTGGCAGTTCCGTGTGTGTCAGAGGAAAAATAGGTGCCATGGATTGTGTTCTTTAATTAATTAATTGATTATTTTTTAATTAAACCGATTACAAGGGTCTACCTATAAGCCCGTTCCTGGGGGATGGACAATAGAACAGTGGATGAAGGAAGATGTCGGAGAGTGGAAGACACAAAAAAATAAAACGTATCAAGGCGGGAGGAAGGGGAAAAATGAGTAGCTGATACTAAGGGCTCAAGTAGAAATGAAAATTTCTGTGAATGATAATGGCAACAAATGTACAAATGTGCTTGACACAATGGATGCACGCACAAAGTGTGACGAGAGTTGCAGGAGCCCCCAACAAAATGACCTAATATTTTTTATTATCTGTTCATTCCATTTTCCATATATTTTTGAAGCCTCTTTGTATGACTTGTAAATTCTTTTTTTAAATTTATTTAACAGGCTGAGCCCCGGTGACGTAAGTGTTTGAGTGCGGGACTGTGGCCTGCAGACTTGGCGGTTCAAATCCAGTGGCAGCTCTCAGGAGCAGCGCTGGGTAGCTCCCATGACCACCAGAAGGCAGTGATGCTCCCCCCAAAACAAAACAAAACAAAAAAACAACAATTTATTTAATCATTTTATTAAGGGCTCACACATCACCCACCACAATACATATACTGAGTGTATGCCTGCTGTTGTCATCATTCTCCAAATCTCTGTTTTTCCACCCGAGCCCTTGATATCAGCCTCTCATCCCTTCCGCTCTCCGCTCCCCACTGCCTACCACCCCTCATTATTTTATAAATTATTATTAGTCTGTCATATCTTACACTGCCTGACGTCTCTCCTCGCCCACTCCTCTGCTGTCTGTCCTCCAGATAAGAGGTTATATGTAGATCCTTGAGATTGGCTCCCCCTCTCTACCCCTCCTTCCCTCCACTCATCCGGTAACTAAACTCTCACTACTGGTCCCGAAGGTTCACCTGTCCTGGGTTCCCCAAATCTCCAGTTCCCATGTGTACCAGTGTACCTCCTCGAGTCCAGTGGGATTTATAAGGCAGAACTGGTACCATGATAGATGGGGGGGAGGAACCCTTCAAAAACTAGAGGGAAGTTTTATGTTTTATCACTCCCTCACTGCACCCTGACTGGCCCTTCTCCTCCCCATGACTCTTCTGAAAGGAGGTGTCCAATTGCCCATGAATGGACCTTGAGTCCCCACCCTGTTCTCCCCCTCCTTTGCAGTGATGTGCTTCCTGTTTTCTGATGCTTGATATCTGCTCCCTGCGACCCCTCATGATCACACAGGCTGGTGTGCTCCTTCCATGTGGGCTTTGCTGCTTCTGTGCTAAACAGACATTCATTTACCTTCAAGCCTTTAAGACCCCAGATGTTTTATCATTTGGTAGCTTGAAACCATCAGCTTCCTCCACTCGGTTTGTCTCTGCACCCCTTTGTCTTCAGAGATCATATCAGGAGAACGGGCACATATTGATATGATTTTTGCTCCTTGATGCCTGATACCGGTTTCTTTCAACACCTCATGGTCTCACAGGCTAGTCTGCTTCTTCTATGGTGGGCTTTGTTGTTCCTGAGCTAGATGGCTGCTGTTTACCCTCAAGCCTTTAAGACCCCAGATGCTATACTTTTTGATAGCCAGGCACCATCAGCTTTCTTCACCACTCTTGCTCATGCCCCCACATGTCCTCAGTGATTGTCTCAGGAAAGTGAGCACACAGTGATATGATCTTTTCTGTCTGATGCCTGTGACCTAATCCTTTGAACACCCAGTTGCCACACTGGCTTGTGTGCTTCTTCCATATAGGCTGGGCCACTTCTCAGATAGATGGCCATTTGTTTACCTTCAGGCTTTTGAGACCCCAGGCACTATATCCTTTGAATAGCTAAATGCCATCAGCTTTCTTCTTCACCACATTTGCTTAAGCATCTATTTGACTTCAGTGGTCATACTGGGATAGTGAGCATCATGGAATACCAGATTCATAGAACAAAGTATTCTTGCATTGAGGGAGAACCTGGGTGAGGGTCCAAGGTCCATCTGCTACCTTAGTACTGAACCTATAAATATATGTACTTAGATTCATTCCCCCTTTATCATAAATAATTATATTGACGTACATTCTTGTGTTTAGACCTCTGCAAGTACCCTTTGCCTTCTAATTCTTTCTTCTATTTCCTTCTTCCTTCTTCCTGTCCACCATCATTCTCAGCCTTCATTTGAGTTTCAGTATTTTCTCTCAGTTATATTACCTTTGCTTAAGCCCTACCAGACCTCCCACCCACTCCTTGCCACCAATTTTGGACCACTTGTTGTCTGCCCCCAACCCCTATCCATGGGCCTATCCATGTCCCTTCCTCCCCCTCCTATCCCCCGTCGCCCATGTCCCTCAGGAACCATTGGTCCAATCATTCTCTACTCCCAACAATCCATCCAGGAATGCTCCCTTCTTGATTCAGTTCATTTTGCGAGGTCAGTCCTCACTGCTTCCCCACCATGTGACCCCCAACATGTCCTCTGTCACTGTCTTCAGTAGTGAGACAGTATGACACATCCTGTTGTTGTTTGCCCAGTCCTTTCTGTGACCCAGTAGGTCGCCACAGGGGCATAGGCCTCAGAGCATTGTAGGCCAGTGTGGGAACCAAGCTGGCTCTGCCAAGGGGTTTTTAATGACTGATTTTTCAAGAGTAGATTGCCTTTCTTCCAAGGCACCTCTAATGTGAACTACCAATCTTTGGGTTAGTAGCTGAGTATTTTAACCATTATACACACACACACACACACACACACACATGCCCCTTTGAGTAAGAACCAATTTATAAGAATATATATCACTTATTATTAAAACTTATGCACTTATTGTATACTTGCTATATGTCGAATATATAGATGATATGTATAATAACATGCATTACATATTTTTAGGTATTATAGCATATATTTAATACATTTGTTCTTTTTTTGTTGTGGGCATCACTGCCCTCTGGTGGGAGTAGGAGGGCCAACCTTGCTCCTAGAGAGCTGCTGCTGGATTTGAACTGCCAACCTTGTGGGCCGCAGTCCCACACACAACCACGAGGCCACCAGGGCTCAGCCCAATATATTTGTTCTTATGAGTCAAGTCCGACTCATAGAAAGCCAACATACAACAGAAAAAAAGCACTGCCTGTTCCTACACCATCCTCATATCATTACTATGTTTAGGCTACTGTTATAACCACACTATCAGGCTATCTCATTGAGGATTTCCTCTTATTCACCCATTCTTGACTCCACCAAGCACAATGTCTTTCTCTGGGACTGTGTGGCAGTCATGTTCTCATGTCAATTTCATGACTGGGAGGGGAGGGGTGGAGTCTAGCCTGTCAATCTGGAAATAAGCAATGAGACCTCTGTGTGAGCATGGTTTTCTCTGAGAATTCTGGGAAATCTCATGATATATCCCCCATGAAGATGAGAGACCATCAACTCAGTCTCTGGGAAACACTGTACTGATAAGACAAGATGGTAGCATGCTGATAGACCCTGAGTCCTGGAGAAGCCGGAGGAGAAGTCATGTGGGCTTACCCTGATGGAACCAGACCTCTGGGGCCAGAGAAGCCATGTGGAGACTCCTGCCAGGGCCGAGATGCTTGAGAGGCCACAGGGAGACCCCTGCCAGAGCTGAGATGCTTTTACCGCCATTGGATATGCAAGACTCTGTACCCACTGGCCTGTGATTCTTCTGGTGTCATTGCATGTGCTTCTTGAGTCTGAAGATGACTTATGGACTAGTATCATACATTTGAACTAATATCGAACTTATGGACTTGGACTGGACTGAGTTGAGATGCTTACTTTCCATTCCTCTTGTATATAAACCTCTCCTTATATAAATATGCATGTTTATGAATTACTTTCTCTAGTCTACCTGCACTAACACAGACTGCTTCCTCTTGATAACATGCCCAAGGACAAAGTCTCACTGTTCTTGCTTGTAAAGTGTATCATGTCATGTTTATTTATCATGTGGCATATGTGTGTATACATGCGCACATACAAAATAGCTCAAGAAAAATATCAATTAAATGTGTGTATATTGGGGCTTCAAAACTTTTAGGGAAATTAGATGAGAAGATAATAGAGTTTCTCCCACAAACTTTTGAAATCTCTTGTATATTATGTATGTACAATAACTTAAGAAACATAAACTTTTATCCCTAACTTGAAAAATACAAGCTTATATCTTAATGTGCATCTCCTATATGCACCACTTCACATCCATGATACCTCTTATGAAATAGGATGCTATGTGTTCACATTGTGGGATAATGCCTCATCATAAACTGGCAGTCTCTAGATTATGAGCAAGTTCTATTCCTAAATCTGCCTTTAAGTCTAATTTGCATATAAACTCAAACAATTAGGTATGACTCATATCTAATATTAATTAATTAAATTTAAAGTATAAAAAGTATAATTTTATATGCATAAAATTATTGCAGAAACACTCCAAGATGTATTCAGCATCTTTAGCATAATAGTAAGTAGTAATAATAAGTCAATCCATATCACAATGTAACATGCATTTGTTAACAGGCCATTGTATATACCTCAAATTTTTAATATTCTAGACTTTATAAGGATTGAAATGGTGGGCAAATATGTGGTTGGATGCTGCCAAACAGACATCATGTGGTGTATAACTACATATGTAATATGTAAAATATATGATATCTATATAAAACAGCCTAAGGAATTTAACCCTATATTTTTGATAGGATAAGAAATTAGCAGGTCAAGAATCCCATTTTCACTATAGTTATTCATGGCTTATTCTCCATAAAAAAAAAACAACAGCAGGGCATTATGTGACTTAGACATCACTCAAACGCTTTATTGTACACAAGTTGTCCCCAAATGACCAACAACTTCCATTGGGAAGCCAACGTTAAGTTGAATTTGTAGGTAAGTTGGAATAGTTAGGTGAAATTTCTAACTAATGTCAATCAAATCTCTTTCTTGTTGTTATGGACTATAGTGCTGATTCTAACTCACAGAAACTCCATGTACAAAGAACTCAGCAGTCCTGAGCCATTCCTCTAATCGTTGCTATCTTTCAGCTCTGGTGTCAATCCTTCCTATCGATAATTTCCTCCTTTTTACTGGCCCCTAGAAGGGTGTACTTTTCCAGAATATCATGTCCAGAGTATGTGAGATGAAATCTTTCCATTCTTACTTCTAAGAAAAGTTCTGGCTGCACTTCTTTATAAAAGGCAAACATGTTCCTTCTTCTGGAAGACCACGGTATATTCACTATTCTTCTCCAACCCCATGATCCAACGGCACCAATTCTTCTCCAGGCTTCCTTATTTATTTTCCAGCTGTCATATATGACCTTTGAAAATAACTTGACCATAGCTTGGATCATACGCACTTTAGTCCTCAA
Organism: Nesogale talazaci; assembly: GCA_004026705.1. Lineage (NCBI taxonomy): Eukaryota > Metazoa > Chordata > Mammalia > Afrosoricida > Tenrecidae > Nesogale > Nesogale talazaci. Next base: position 10,627 of record PVJH01021537.1, on the reverse strand, counting down.
ACTAACGTTTTTTTTTCCCTTTTTTAACACATTAAAGAGGTCTTGTACAGCACATTTGCCCAGAGCAATGTATTCTTTGATTTCTTGAATGGTACGTTGATTGAAGATCCAAGTAAGATGATATCCTTAACAACTTATATCTTTTTTCCATTTATCATGATGTTGCTTACTAGTCCAGTTGTGCAGATCTTAGTTTTCTTTATGTAGAGGTATAATCCATAATGAAGAATGTCTTCTTTGGTCTTTATCAGGTAATTCTTTGAGTCCTCTTTACCTTCAGCAAAGTTCTGTCATTTGCATATGACAGGTTATCTTCCTCTAGGATTGATGCCAAATTCTTTTTAATGTTTTCCAGCCATATTTCCCCCTTGGGGGTGAGACACTCACTCCTCAGTCCTTTGGAGAGGCTCTACTGACAAGACACATGGCAGCATGCTGATAGACCCTAAGCCCTGGAAACTGGAGGAGCCACAGGGAGACTCCTGCCAGTGCTGACAAGACATATGGCAGCATGCTGATAGACCCTGAGCCCTGGAAGAGCCACGGGGAGACTCCTGCCAGTGCTGAGATGCTTCTAGCACTTCTGAGTACACAAGACTCCACACCCACTGGCCTGTGATTTTCCTGGTGTCATTGCATGTGCTTCATGAGTCTGAAAAGGACTTTATAGATTCGTATCGGATATATGGACTACTGTTGGACTTATGACCTTAGACTGGACTGGGCTGGGGTGTTTTCTCAATGTTCAATTGCTGCTATATTTAAAACTCTTTCTTATACACATATGAGTGTTTATGAATTTTTTCTCTACCCAGACTAACATAGCAATGATATGGCATTAGCAATAATGTCCTCTTCTGAATCTCATTTAAATTTATTTCTGCCAATATCCTATTGATATATTACTATAAACTTGTCTGAATTACCCTCAGCAAAATTAACTGAGTGATATTATTTATATTGTTTGATAATATCTACATTATATTTAATCACCTGTCTTTGGAATATGCACAAATATGTGATCTCTCCAGTCAGATGGTCAGTTCAAACTCACTGCCACTGAATCAATATCAGTGCATAGTGACCCTACAGGACAGTATAGAACTGCCCCTGTGAGTTTCCTAGAGTTAAATAGAAACTGTAACCCCTTTTTTCCCTTAATAGTCTAATTGACACATAATTTACATATCATACAATTGAATAGTTCAATCATTCATTCATATCAAGAGGGAATTGTACAACCACACATCCATCAGAACATTTCCTCTCCCTGTGGAAGAATCGCCCCCCAAAGGAGCTGTGCATTCGCGATCACCCCCAGAAAGGTCTATCTTTCTCCCGTGGAGCTGGCTAGTGGTTTTGAACTTCCAACCTCAAGGACCAAAGCCCAACATGTTACTGCTATGCTGTCAGCAGTTCGCTTCTTCTTCTTCTTCTTTTTTTTTTTTTTTTTTGCATAGACACCTAAGAACAGTGATGGCTGCTTATCAAATGGCTCCAAACCCAACTTTCCATTATAGGAACAACGAAGTTCAAAATCTGCTAGATGTTTGTCACTTTATTCAATAGTCGAACCCAAAATTCAATGTGTTAGTCTAGGTAGACTAGAGAAATAAATTCATATCCACGCACATGTATATAAGGGTAAGGTTTATATACAAGAGGAATGGAACATTGAGAAAGCATCCCAACCCAGTCCAGTACAAGGTCATAAGTCCTATATTAGCCCGTATGTCCGATCCCAGTCTATAAAGTCTTCTTCTGACTCCAGAGGTCACAGGTCAGTGGGTGCAGAATCCCAGTGCTGGCAGGGGTCTCCTCATGCCTCCTCGCTTCCATGGCTCAGGGTCCATCAACAGCATCCAGTGGTGGTAGAAGCAACTCAGTGCTGGCAGGGGTCTCCACGTGACTTCACCACCTTCAGAAGTCTGGTTCCATCAAGGTAAGGCCATGTGGCTTCTCCTCCAGCACCTCCAGCTCCTTGGACACTGCCATTTTGTCTTGTCCGCAGTTCATTGTCTCGGAGATTGACTCCCAACAAATGGGGAGATGGCCTCTCATTTCCATAAGGGATATGTCGCGAGATTGCTCAGAAGTCTCAGGAGAAAATCATGCACACACAGAGACCTCATTGGCTGCTCAATGGCTATCTCCAGATTAACATGCTAGACTCCGCCCCTACACCTCAATCATGAAATTGACATCTCAAATACATGACCACCTCATCCAACTTGAAAAAATCTGTACAAGCTGAGAGTGAGTCACATATCTCATCTTACCATGGACACAAAGTGGTGGCACTTCCGTATAAGCATCACTCTCACAATGACAGCATGTGTTAGTGCATTAAAACATTCATTGCTATGCTTTTTTATTCTTTTTTTTTTTTGCTTTATTCGTGTAAAACATCATAATGATGATGTTAGTGACAAAGAAAGTTAGTGACATCAGTAACTCTTTGCAAAAGTTGAATCTTTGAATCAGGTCACTGCCAGTCTGATTTGACAACTGAATACAATGTAGTTAAATCGACTTCATCAACATTTTTAGGGAGAAATGTGATAAAAGTACCTATTGCAGCAAAAGATATAAAATCGTTAGTACACAACAAATAACCTAGATCACCAAATAAGTTGAAAAGTTTTGGTTACTTTCGCTGAATCAGAAACAGTGTGACGTTGTTGGAAATATCCAAGATGGGGATAATGGAGAAGGCTAAAAGCTTTCATGGTGACTTAATGAAAAGGTTGTAGGACCGAGTGCTGAGCTGCACAGGGATTCCTAGTCAGCAGTGGCTAGTGTGAAAAATTCAGTAAGAGACAGGCTTAGCCGGTGTAGTGAGCATGGGGAAGGGGTGAGTGCAAATAAAGAGGAAGCCTGTACATTTGTCACTGAGTTTGCTGAATACATGAAGGCTGAGGGATAGCAATGCCCAGCATGGGTTCAACTGCAATGAAACCAGATTTTGTTGGGGGAAATGCCCAATTGGACCTTCATCACTAATGAAGAAAAGGCAGGATCAGGCCACAAGCCACTAAAAGACTGACTCTGGTGTCTGGGAATGCGAGAGGATTTTAAAGTGGAGTTTCAGGCATCACAAAAGCACACAAGTCACCGCAGTACCACAAATGGACAGACTCCTGAGGGATTTGCCTGAGCATATTGCCTTATAATACACCTTCCTGTGCATTCAAAATATTAAAGCAACTCTTTCAGATACATCAACACATCTTTAATAATATAATATTCAGTATTAAATATAAATTATATTTCATATATTATTTTTCTATATCATCATATATATTTAATATCGTAATGATAATGTCAATGTTTTGAGGCATCTCACAAAACAATACCCACATTTTATTACAATGTAACCCTTTTATGTATCTTGAAATTTTAATATGATAGGCTTTTCAGATGTCGGAGCCATGGACATAGATATGCAGTCAGAGGGGCAGATTTGTTTTAATGGACCTTATGCACCCCATGCTCTCCCACAGGTGCTCAGTAGCCTCTGAGTCTGACTCAGAAGACTTTATCCTCATGGTCAGCAACCTGGTGAACTATTAACAGACCTGTTAAGTCCCTGCCCTCAGCCTGAATAGAAGGGAAGTGGCAGATAGAATACATTCTGTGTTCTTCCCTGAATTCCTCCTGGTTTATGGAAATACATTTTTATATTTTGCACCTAAAGAAGGAATAAACCCTATCATTAACCCTTCCCATTGCTGACTCGAGATTAACCAAAGGTTCCCTTTTCACACTGCACTCCATTATTGCAGGATCCTACCAGTAATCAAAGTGGGTCTGATATTTCAGAGGTGCATACAGGTAAGGATTTTTCTCTGGAGAAATATTTTCTTTATGTCCTCTTAATTTAGTTTTGTTTTTCATCATTTTATTTATGGCTCTTTATTTTATGAACTATGGTAAATTGTTGTTGTTTAAAGAATGTCTCCTTATAAAATTTCTGCAGGAGGGTCCAGAGGCACTTGATTCTTGAACTCCATGTTCCGTGGTGGTGAGCCTAGTCTAAGACCCCACTGCACTAAGTTGGAATCCCCACCAGTGTTGGGAAGTTCATTGGCCCTTTCTGTGCTACATAAGAAGCAGGAGGCTAAAGATAGACAACTTAGAAATGAACACATAAGTAAAGGCTATAAATTGTTATTCTTCAATCTTGTACTTACATCTGATTGTGAAGATGCCACAGGATGGGGCAGTGCTGGAGTTTATGGTAATACACAGAGCACTGTGACCTCTAACAACAACTGGCAACCATCAGATTCATCCAGTGCATGATTCATGTTGTCTCCCTCCCCCTCTTCAAGATGGAAAGAGGTCGTTTCAAAAGTTTTAGGCATTGAACTTATAAAGTGCCCTGGATAGTATAGACATCTTTATTTATTGAGTCTCCCGATCCATGAGCATGGGATGTTCCTCCATTTGTGGAGGTCACTTTTGGTTTCCTGTAGTAGAATTTTGTAGTTTTCCTTGTATAGGTTTTTTTGTTAGATATATCCCTAGATATTTCAATTTATTTTTGGCTATTGTGAATGGTACTGCCTTCCTGATCTCCTCTTCCCTGGTCTTGACGGATATATACAGCAAACCAATTGACTTCTGTTTGTTGATCTTGTATCCTGCCACTCTTCCATATTCCTCTATCACTGCTAGTCCTCTGGTTGTGGAGTTTGGGGGATTTTCTATGTACAGAATCTTGTCATCAGTGAATAATGATAATTTCCCCTTCTCCTCTTCTACTTGGATCCCCTTGATATCTTTTCATTATCTTATGTCATTAGCTAGGACCTCCAATACTATATTGAATAGCAGTGGGGATAAGGGACACCCTTATCTAGTCCACCTTTTCAGTGGAATTTATTTAGTCTTTTCTCCAATGACTATGATGTTATCTGTTGGGCTTTCATATATAGCTTGTATCAACTTGAGAAACTGCCCTTGCATTCCTATCCTCCTGAGAGTCTTAATTAGGAAAGGGTGCTGGATGTTGTCAACTGCCTTCTCTGCATCTATAGATATTGTCATATGGTTCTTACGCTTTATCGTCTCGATGTGCTGTATGATATTGATGGATTTACAGATGTTAAACAATCCCTGCATCCCTGGGATGAACCCTGATCCTGATGGATTATGCATTTTTTTATACTTTTGTATTCTATTAGCCAATATCTCCTTGAAGATTTTTTGCATCTATGTTCATTAGAGATATCGGTCTATGGTTTTCTATTCCTGTGGGATCCCTTCCCTGTTTGGGTATCAAAGTTATACTGGCTTCACAGAATGAGTTTGGGAGTTTTCCATCCTTTTCTAGGCTCTGAAAAATTCTGTGGAGGATCGCTGCTAGCTCGTCCCTGAAAGCTTTGTAGAATTCCCCTGTGAAGCCATCCAGCCCGGGAGCTTTTGTTGTTGGTAGCTTCTTGATAACCCTATCTACTTCTTCTCTTGTTATGGGTTTATTTAGGTTCTTAACCTCTATTTGGAATAGTCTGGGGAGGGACTGTTTTTCCAGGTATTTGTCTATGTCTTTTCCATTGTTGAACTCATTAGAATAGAGCCTAACTTTCTTCTAGTTCCTGACGGCTTCCTCCCCCCAACTGTCATGGTCCCAGTTCTACCTTACAAATCCAGGTGAACTGGAGGAGGTACACTGGTAGAGATGGGAAATGGAAATGGAAATTCTTACAGTAGTAAGAATGGAGCTACTGGATGGGTAGAAGGAAGGTAGGGTAGAGAGGGGGAACCTACTACAGGGATCTACACATAACCTCCTACTGGGAGGACAGACATTGGTGGAGAGGGAAAGGGGAGATATTGGGCAGTGTAAGTTATGACAAAACAATAATAATTTATAAAGTATTGAGGGTTGGTGGGGGAGTAGGGACCAAGGATGGAGGGGAAAAGATGAGAAGCTGATGTTATAGGCTCAAGTGGAAAAGTTGATGTTTGGAGAATGATGACAGCAGCAGGCATGCAAAGAAGTGTGGCACAATATATGTATTTATGTATTGTGAAAAACGATGTATGAGCCCACAATAAAATGATTTTTTTTAATTTTATGCAAAAGGAAGGACTTAAGCTGACATTTTGCTAACTTTTTCTCATTGATTTTGAACTTAGATTAGACCTTTTCACATTTTATGGGTGGGAATCTATGAAAAGTCCATTTCTCTGTCCGTGAGTCTGAGGTCAAGCCTGGAAAAGTCACAGAGAGAACTTACTCTGGGTATAGGAGCCCTCCTCTCACTGCATCCCTTCCGCCTATACACGATGGCCTAGAAGGAGGATGCACTTCCCCAAGTGAAGAACAGGGCTGAGTCTGCAGACAGGAGATTCCAGATACATCGTTCATGGAGAATTAACTTGGACTTTTCCTGAGGACATTGGAAATAGTAAATTTTACCCCAATGCAAATCAAAGGTACTTCTCCTTCTCTAGCTCTAAGAGTAACCAAGAGAAAGAAATGAGCTGTAATCCCCAAGGTCAAATGTCAGACTCAATAATCCAGCATCTGCCCTGTCCAGTTGAAGAAAGCAGATATCCCTTTCAATCCATCCTTCCCATCACCAGCCCCAACAAAACAACAGATGGTGTGTGCAAGTTTGTCAAAAAATTAAAAAAATAATAACTCAATACGATTGAGTTAAGGTTGATTCATAAAAATCCCTGTGTGTTTCTAAGACTATAACTGTTCACAGGAGTAGAAATCCATCTTCCTCCTGAGCAGAACGGCTGGTGGTTTTGAACCAACGACCATTGAGGATCACAGAGCTTCCATAATAGATTCCACTAACTGAGTAGCTTGAAACAACAGAACAACAGAAATTATTCTGCAGTTACTCTAAAGATAGCCCTAAATTACAAATAAAGTTCTATAATTTAGAAATCCAAAATTAAGGGGCCAGCTTGGCGATCTCCTCTCAGAAGGGTCTAGAAATAAATATTTCCTAATTCATGGTGATTGCCTGCCATTCTTTTGTACCTTGACGTGTGACTGCATCATCTCTCCAGTCATTCCCTCTGTCTTCATATGGCCTTCTCCCCTCTGTGTGTGCTAATTTGTCTGTGAGTCCTTGCCTTTTCTTCTAAGGACAGCAATCCCACGAATTTGAGAACCCATTCCAATCCTGTAGGACTCCAGTTTAATTTAAATACGTGTGTATGCAAGACCTTATTTCCAAATCAAGTCACATTTTAAGATTTGAATGAACATAAATTTTGAAGAGACACCATTTCAAACCAGTCCAGGAAGATTCACATACTGTAAATGTCTTTCAAAAGCAAACTCAGAACAAAAATGCTGTTTTTGAATGGTGCACTTTTTATTCCTGGATTTTTCTGTCCTGGAATGAGAGGTAACCTTCCAAATGGGGAAATAAGGGATATTTCCTTTCTCATATTAGTCACCATTCCATCGAAAGAAATACATGTAGCCCATGAGTTACAATGTATACAAGTTATAAAAATTCACATTTACAACTGCTTGCTATTTTATTTTGATATTTCTTACTCTTGGTAATATGCACTACATACAGTGTTGCAGCACATAATTTTCAGATGAGATCTTTTCCAGAGGTTCTCCCACCCATGTTCAATGTTTTGATTTATAAAGAAATGAATAAAGGCGGTAGTAATAAAAACTTTAAAAGAATAAAATAATGCGGCAGATTCCCTGGCCATTTCTCAGGCCTCGGTACCTCCCAGGAGCTCAAGATACTTCTGTCTCTCTCTCTCTCTCTCTCTCTCTCTGTCTCTCTCTGCTGCTGTCCTTTCCCTTCCCAAAAGTCCTTCACTATTTTCAATAAAGCCTATATACTTATTTTCATGGTTAAAAGGAAGAATAAAATAATGCAGTTGTGACTTACATCACACCCAACTATGATGCCCTGTGAGCAGAACTCATCATAAGTTGGGGATTACCTATCCTACAAACGACACCTTCCCACCTTCAGCACTGACAAACTTCACTTTTGATCTCCTCCTAAATCTAAATGTCTTTCATCTATTTGCACATCTGATATTTCTCTGCCTCATGCTAAAGGTTTCATTCTCGTGAGTCAGCTCTGAAGATCTAGCAGTTTCAGAACATCTCAGGCTCTGTTGATGGATCTGAGGGAAGACAGCAGGTCTCTGGTGAAAGCTGAACTTTGTAGCCAGATGGAAGCAGGACATTTAGTGCAGATCATTCAAATCTTGCAGTTAGCAGCCCAACGTGTAACTCTCATACCACCAGGGCTCCAGTAAATGTTAATACACCACTTTCAAAAGAAAAATATTCTAAACACAAACTTTAAAAAAAAACTAGGGTTATGCTATAATACAGGAAAAGACGAGTTCTAAGCCTTTGAAAAAAATTGAGTGAGGGGATAAAAATGTCTTAGAAATTAATCATTTGTCTCTGGGTCAAATGAAAGTGGCCTCATTTATTAGAATGTTTATGTCAAAATAGTCACATAAAATTATTTAATCACCTGTGTGGACTGTGGGGACAAACAGCATCCATAAATTTTCATTCATTTTCCTTACAAAATACTCCAGAGCATAATATCTCTTTCATTGTCAAGCCTTGAAAAGGAGAAGTCCTATGATCCTACCATGCCGGCTTGTTGGGAGTGGAGCTGGGTCACCTGAGCCCTGAGCACATTTCGGGTGAGCATATTAGAGTGCAGAAGAGAGCACCAAACACAGAGTAAGGAATAGACTTATCTGGGAGCTCCCCCAGCATTAATATTCAGGGAGAATGAGACCGTTTCAAAACACTTTGAGTAGGAGTTGGATTCTTCCAGACCAAACAAAATCACTGTTTTACACTCCAGTCGTCAGAGACCCCAGTTCTCTGGTCCTTCAGACTGCTCCCCCTCACAAACAGGGCCCCTCATCTTGAGTTTCCTCCCTTGCTCAGTGCAGGATCACTCCTGCTTCAGGCTAGGGCTGTCAAGTTTTCTGCAATGCCTCTAGTGAGGGCCAACAAGGACACTGGGTTCGAGTCCTCAGCTCTCAAGCTCCTTGCCATCGAGTGCTTTCCAATTCGCAGAGTGCCTGCAGGACAGAGGAGAGTTCTCCTCTGGGTTTCTGAGACTGTAACGGTGTTGAGCCAGGGTGCCAGGGGATACAAATCCAGCAACACTCATCTAGGTGTAAGAAAGAGCTGCAGAACAAGAAGTACCGTATATACTTGACTCTAAGCCAACCCGAGTATAAGCCGAGGTACCTAATTATTACCTGGGAAACCATAAAAACTGATTGACTCGAGTATAAGCCTAGCGTGGGAAATGCAGAAGCTATTGGTGAGTTTCAATAATCAAAACAATTGAAAATAAAATTGCTAAAAATTGGGACATCAGTGGGGTAATGTATTTAAATATTTATTTTAAATAAAAAACATAAATAAAATGACAAGTCATTTAACATTAGTAAACCAGCACAGTAAGTGGAAAAGAGGTTCAACCAAAACAATAAGGTATCAACAATGATGCCTTAAGAGTACTATTTCCTGAGTTTGCAGCCTACCCAAAACCTCTTCTGCCTGCTGCCACGGCCACCACTAGCGGCGACAATACGGGAAGAGGCCGGGTCTATGAGGCAGCCAGGAGGCGTGTGGCTGGGTCTGGGTCTGTCAGGTACCACTGACCCGTGTATAAGTCAAACCCCAGTATTCAGCCCAAAAACAACTCGGCTTATACAAGGGTATATACGGTAATTGAATATTAGGAAAACATCCCAGGCCAGTGCAACTCAAGTCCATATATCCAGTACTAGTCCTTAAGTCCTTCTTCAGACTCATGAAGCCACATGCAATGATACAGAATGTGGGAGCCTCAGTGCTCAGCAGGTGCAGCGTCCTGTGGATGCCATGGTGGTGGCAGCATCACAGAGCTGGGGTCCCCTCGCGGCCCCTCAACAGGAAGGTGAAGATGGAGAGGAGGAGGTTCTTAGAACCCAGGGTCACGCCCAGAAGGAGGCATTGTCAGGCTGTGGCCTGATTGACAGGCTAGACTCCACCCCTACACTTCAGTTGACACAAAATTATGGAACTACCACTGTCACTCTTTATGGGAGAAGAAAACCTCTGACTAGGCTGTATAGAACGGAATTTGTACTTTCAACTCAAAAGTCCAGCAGGAACCCTATCTGATAGACTGTAAGCGGGACACCATTGACTGGTGGGGAGGAGGGGTTCTTGATTAAAAATTTGGTCTATATGGAGCAACAAAAAAATTTCATAGAATGCAAAAATAGTATTGCAGTATATTTATTTTAATTTTAAAACACCATGGAACGTTGTTAAATTGTTAAAAAGCGGGGCATCTGGTCCCCTTACCCAATCAGCCCAAGCACGATGAAACACAGAGGAGCTCTTGAAAAATGCAGGTGACATAATGGGTTGTGCTGGACTGGTAGCCATGAGGTAAGCAGTTTGAAATCACCCATGGCTCCCAGGAGAAAGCTGAGACTTTCTATTCTTTAAAGATTATACAGGCTTAGGGGCTCACAGGGGCTGTTGTACCCTGTTCTATGCATGTCACCATGGACATGAATCAGCTTGACGGCATTGAGGTGATCTGGGCATGAAAAAATGTTGCCTTTTTAACTGGTCAGATTT